>JAODTR010000010.1:835496-852267 GCA_025399935.1 Amblyopsis rosae | reverse complement strand
CACCCTGCATGTTTTAGGTCTCTCCCTGCTCCAACACACCGGATTCAAATGAACGGGTCGGTTATCAGGCTTCTAACAACCAGGTGTGTTGGAGCAGGGAGAGACCTAAAACATGCAGGGTGCGGCCCTCCAGGACCGGGGTTGAATAGCCCTGCTGTATATGGTACACAACTGTATGCTAAATTAATTAGTAGAAACCTTGTGCAGTCTCCCAAGGCAAGAACAAGAGGGCCATCTCCTGGAGATTATGATTAACTGCATACTGTAGTTAAGGACCAAAAAAACACATCAGCACAGAGATCAATGTTACAATAAAATCACAACAATGAAAGAGAGGTATGCTGAAGTACCTTGACCTAAATGCAATATGCAAATAAGCAATTACAGCAGATCCAGTCTGGAAATAGTTTATTTTCACTACCTCATATAAAAAAAAAGTAATAATTGCGGCAGGTTTAAAGGCATTCATTTTCAAATATTTCTTTACAAATCACAGCCTCGTTCAAATTAAGGCATAACCCCATTACTCATGTTTGAAAACCTCTTCTATAGCATCCTCCATGGTTTGAAGTGAAAAGCTCCATCTCAGTCGTCTTCAAGTAACCTTTATTATTCTCTATCCTAAAGGCATAGATAGTGAAGGCAAGCATGTCCCAATACCTTCTTGTACAAGCTACTGAGAATCATAATAGAATGGCAGGTAAGATACTATATAGTATTCCTGGCTATGGTGTATTCTTGGATTTGCAATGTAGAGAACAAATAACACCAACACTAAAAAGCAATATCTGGATTTCATATTTTTGGAACAGAGGTGTGGAGAATACTACTGATACAGAGCCTCCATGGAGACCCCCCCCAATAATAGCGGGTTCTAATTTCTTATCAAGGTCAGTGCCTTCAGTTATCAAGTTGTTGGTTTTATTGAAGCCCGTCAATCTAGGGTTTGAGTCCAACTTCATACAGAATATATTCACTCATTTGGCAGTCCATTATCCATCTACATCATCTGTGTTGGTTGAGGTGTTGACCCCTAACCCATTAGGTATCCTCTGCAAAGAAAGAGTCACAGTTGTAAAGACAATGGCAGAAAAGCAGTCTAAATACAACACATAGAACTACAAACGCACACATCAGATCAGTAACGCAGTAGGAGTAGTAGCCTACACTAGAAAGTCAATTTCAAATCAAACGTATTTAAGATAACCTGACATTTTCCTATTACAATGCCACACTGATTTTTCAAAGCACATCCATTAAATAAATACATAGGTGTGGCAGTACCAATAGCCTATTTCCTCTGTAATAATAGAGAATGGTCAGGGTAAACAGAACTATAATGTTACAAATACACTTTGTAATATGAGAACGTCTTACGGCAACTTCATGCGCATGAACACCCGGGCCATGAAGAAACTAAGAAGCACGCTGACAAATCCAATGAAGAGCAGTAGGAAGCGGTTGAGTTTAGGAATGTTTGGGGCATTGGAACGGTCCAGTATTATGAACCCTAGGCCTCCCATAGTGAAGAGGAAACTGGAGGCCAGACCCTCCATGATGTACTGGCCATTAACTCTGCAGAGGACAGGTGGGACAAGTTTATAACATGTTTGTTATGTGTGATATTGGCACTAGCATGTGAGCTGTAAAACACCTATTTGTTTACATTGGCCTGTGTGACAGACTTGCCTGTACGCCAAAAAGGCCACGGGCCGCTGGTGTCCATGCTCATCTGTCATTGAGCCCACGCTTGGTGGTTCCACAATGACATCGTAGATGATACCTACATTGGAGAATAAAACACGATACTAAAAATCGATTACGGTTAAATGTTAAAATACTAGACATAATCGAATTCAACTCGATCATGTTTAGAAACAGTCCAGAGTATTGTTAACGAAGCTGGTCACTCACGCTGACAGCCTCAGAAGAAACAAGCTGAAGCCAAGTACCAGTAGGCTACCTATTGAGAATTGTTATTTTTATATCATAATGAATTCTAACTTTACGCAATTTAGAATAGCTACCTCGGGATTAAACTACATAGTAGCCTACTCCAGAAACGTCCCTCATCTGCGAATAACCGTAGTATTTTAACGTTGTGCATTGAACTACAGGTATATTATGTTATGTCACATTAATGTTAGCACTGCATGCATTGTGCACATAGCTATACGCTTTAAAGTGCTACAATCACTCCCGAGGTGTATCGCATTAGCATAGCATGTTAGTTTACCTCCAGTGATGAGAAAGTATGATACTATTACAATAGCGTACACAGTCATTGCAGACGGCATGTGCAGCCATGAAGGTTTCTTCAGTTTGATATTTGGGCATTCCAGAACAACAAATGGCAAACTGTATAACGTCTCCATGATTTATACAGCAAAAAGAATCTCCCTTCGCTGTAGTCTTGAGGATGCGGTCGGTCGTGCAACGCTATGTTGACGTGTCCAGGAAGTGGCGTAGCATACGTCCTGGTCCTGCCTGCAGTGCACTCCGCAATACAAATACTTTTTAGGAGTAAAATATGAGTTTAGGAGTTAACACATTTCTCGATAAATGTCCTTTATAAAACTCCTTGCCACAATACACACATTTTACTAGCGTATTTTGACGGTAAATTATGTTAAATCAATATTTGGTATCCTGCCGTTACCTGTCGATGTGACGTCGTAAACCTGCGACCCAATGTACATTTAATATGAACATGTCTAAATTACACATTTTGCCATATTTGTATGTAAATGTGTCTTGTTCTAATAAAATAAAAAAAACATGAGGTGATTCGGTTTCCATATTAAGACTGAGTTTATATTTTTTAAAGCATTATCTTAAGCCCTTTTATAATAGAAGCTGTGTGTTGACCTCATTTAATATTGATATAATTTTAAATACTTTAGCCATATTAGATATAGGGACTTTTAATGTGTACCAAAAAACGACATTTTAAGTGTACTGTACACCCTATTGTAATGCATGTACTTGCTCACAACAGCAAATGCTTCCCACTTAAAGTTAAATATTAAGTTCCCACTAACCTTCACAAAAATCTGAATACCCATTATTGAACAGGAAAACAGAACAATATGTAAAAATGACAATACATTTATGTAATATTCACATAAGTAGAATAGAAACATTAAACAAGACAATATTTTCAATTTATTTTATTGAGGCAGTGCAAATACACGTCACTTAGATTTTTGACTCTGTGCCTGTGCCTTGAGCACCTTGACCACTATCTTCTGCTCCTCAATCAGGAAAGCACGCTTTATCCTTAAGGAAAAACACATGAAAACAAAATGCAACACTTAGGTTTTGACTAAAGAAATTCAGCATTGTATGCTTATGTTATTACTTTTCCCACGCCATTAATACGCAGTTGGAGAAAGCCCCTTACCTGTCACGTACACACTTTGCACACATGGATCCACCATACGCTCTGCTCACGTGCTTCTTGGTCTTTGAGAGCCTCATGAGAACCTGAGGTCTAACAGCCTTGATCTGCAAGACAGAGTCATCAGTTAGTGACTTTAAATGGACTAGAGTATTCCAGTTATGAGGCCCATCCTGATTTTGATCATATTCGGGATATGGTGTTAACATGACCAGAGAAAAAAGGTTACTCGTATCCCCAGATATGATATTCAGTATACGGGTTACTAACTAGTGTTCCATTTACGCAGGCATACATTTACCAAACCAAGCGATTATTTAAACTGCCATTTCTGTAGCAGCGTTAGCCACAATCTTCAATGTAATACTGATAATGATGACGTCATAGTAAAACACGTTCTCCAGTTTGACAAGCTGTCAACTGTAATACATGATTTTATGACCGAAAAACTGTTTCACTATATAAAAAGGTGTATACATGGAACAGTATCCCGGTTTCTTTCGGAGTACTTCACCTAGCAAAATCGGGATAAGGGCTTATCATGATTTCTGAAATCGGGATATGGGGTTTATAATATGCAAATACAAAAACAGGATACCTAAAAACCTGATGATAACCGGGATACTCTAGTAGTTCATGTAAACGCACGAGTGATGAATAGTAAGGATTCCAGGTTTCAAAAGGAAACAGATACTCAACTAATAATCAACTTTTTCTAGTAATTCAAATTTTGAATCAGCAAAGATAGGTGAAGGAAAACGCTAGCATTTCCACCAATAAGAATCTAGGTAAAGGCTTTTCAGGCTTTCCTGCAGAGCAATACCAATATAAAAAACAAAAAAAAAAAACTCCTAACAGTCAAAACAAACTTTTTTCTTCAGCAGCCCAAACCAAGTACCCGTAAACTGTTTACGGTTTGCATTTCAACATATGATACCTCCAAATTACGGCAAATGGATTGATATGAGCCGTGTTGCTCACCTGTTTATGTTTCCTATGACTCCATCTTCACTTAATTTTATTTTGAATTAACAAGGCATAGAAAGGCCTACATTTGATAACGCAAGCACAAGGCTAATATATTGTGGTGTCAGTGTTGTGGTTCGCTCTTTACTAGCTGGGTTGTTGAGCAGACTCAAGGTAACTGAAAGAGCGTCGACCATGCAAGGACAGAAATGGTTATTAGGCTGTCACTAGAAGACGCCCAGTCACTATTCCACACCTTGGTGTAATTCTAGCTTTAGAGCTGGATGTGTGAAGTTACACTTTAATGTACTAAAGCTGATTTATACACAACAAACAGTTTTATCAGACCTGTGTGTATACAGTGAATAACACTGCTTCCAATATAATCACTTAAATGTGTGCAAAAAATTCAGTCCATTCTGTATCTGTACTGAGACAGCATAAGAAACCATAATATACAATATCTACTGTAATGTTGGAAACTGACGGCTAAAACATGTAAATCAGAGTTAACATCTGTAACCAGAAGGCAGACTTGTAAGCATAAACGTGAGGAATTATCAACGATGCAATTTTAAAGCTTTATTAAATGTATTACTTACTCCACGCAGCCTTCCTGGGCAGATGCCACATGCCGACTTCGGGGCCTTGCCAACCTTCTTCGTGTACAGGTACACAATACGGTTACCAGGTGTGCGGGACCTGTAAACATAGATAAAGGCTGTTAAGCATAGGCTCGCTTTTCTGATGATGGGTCAAGCACAACATTACGGTGTACCGGTAACCATTACTTACAGTCTGGTTTTGTTGGAGGGGGTGTTGTAGGATAACCTACGACGGTAAGTCAGGCGCTGCACCATTTTGAACCTAGAAGATGATAAACGACAGCATTCAGATATAAATCATGACTACGGTAGATGCTGCCGGCGTTAACGTTAGCTTATGCTGCTAACGCATGACAGACAATACCAAAACATACATGTATTAGGTTAATATTGTTGAACATTATGCTGCTATATCAAGGGAAACAACAGAACACTTCAGCTTTTAAAACGTTCTTGCAAAATGTTAGTATACATCGTATCCACATAAGAAACGAGGACATAATTATGCTACAGAAATACGGCATGGAATAACATAATTATATCACATCTATTGATGTAATATTCACATGAACGCATACATCCCACCCTCCTGAATGTTATCGTATATAAAATAGAACGCTATTCTGGTTTTAAATAACAGATTGTAATGGATGTGTTTGGCATTATTTCGCAAAAGAAACTAAGAACGCCATACCTGCTATCACCGTAACCGGAAGAGGAAGGGTAATTTCTCGTGTCAAAGTAAAAGTCCTTTAAGTTTAAACCTTGCGAAACCGCGAATTATAATTACTATACTGTAAAATAATCCAAAACACATAAGACAAAGTATTTAAATATGATTAAATAATTATTTTTTCTCTTTACTTATGAAAGAGATACGCTATAAATTGATTAGCCTACTTTGTAATACTCAAATAATGTATTTTATTTATTTAGACCCTAATTTATTATTATTATTATTATAGGCTAACGAATCGTTATCATATAACAAATATATTCTATAGCCTATATATGAAAATATTAGGCTACCAGAAAAAACTAATATAAATATTACTTAGTAGGCCTAGCTATACTCAGATTGTCCGGTAGATGGAGGCAAAGTTCCACTTAAGGATGCACACGAATAGACGCTACTGTTGCTGTCTGATAATCACTGCACAAGAGCGTGGGGATTGATTAAGGCCTAAAATGAAATCAGGTCAGAATGTGGTTGCCATGACTTGCAAAGTCATAAACATCTTGAGAATTTAGACTACTAACCAAACAAATTTGGAGAATCGGCCTAATCAACAGTAACATTTCTATAATAACAATATAATAATTTACAATGGCTCTTATTTTGCAAGAATTTCACCTCTTCTGATTTCAGAGGTTATGACATTTCCCGAATTATGGTATCATGCAATTTTCCTTGAAAAAATGAATTCCCCAAAAAATATGCTCCTTAGCATATAGATATGGCCAGTCGAAAAACAACAAAACACACAAGAAAGTGAACGCTCTTGTGACCTCTAGAACATGATGTATCCATGTGTAACATGAATGGGGATTAATTATTTTGGGTATCCAATGTCACTTAGTTCCAAATTAAGATTTGTTCTTTGACAGTAACAGATATTAAAAAAATAATGCATAGAAAACATATGGAGCTAATATCAACCCACAACTGCACACAGTTCCAGAAAGACACAACCAACACAGCATATGCATATCTTAATCTCAGTTAAATAAATATAAATTATGTAAATATACAGTATTTAGGCTACACACCAACGCACACATAAAACAACACATTCTTAAATTTTTTCAAATGGAATATTTAGTTTAAGGCCTCAAAAACTATACTAATAGAAATATTGACTTAAAGTGATGAGTGATGCATTTTACGGCTGCTGTGAAGCATGAATTCAGCCTTTACCAGCTAAAAATTGGCCATATCACCTTAAGTGCACTTGGTTACGCAAGCCTCTCCCCAACCCCCTCCCAACCTCCTCTCCACATCTCCCTTGGTCTTCCATGTAATCTGCTGAGATTTAAACATGCTGGTCCTGTTTAATAAATCCACTGCGATTAAAATAGGATTATTGCCTTCGCAATGACATTACCACATGAACATATTTTTCCTAATACATTTATTTTTATTTTTTTATTTGTAGTTTCCTGGTCTCGATCATTGTTGCCGTCCACCACTCAATTTGTGCTTTTTGCTAAACTGTCCATGAACATCTGCATATATCCACTATCCTAATCAGTGTTGTCCTTTCTGTCATCGGGTATTTTGTGGTGCACAATAGCACACTCCTTGGTTCATGGGGTGAGGAGAGTCCCTTTAAACCTGTTATACTACTGCTTTAAACCGTGTGGACCCACCTGTGTAACCTTTTCATCTTTGATTCCTAGTCCTTTGCGGTCCCACAGACGAAGGCATGAAATATTCAGCAGCCACCTAAAGGTCATAAAGGACGCACGGTACGTTTCTCCTGTTGCTTTCAGGACACAAGTAATTCAATGAGACAAGTAAAGAATGAGACAAAACTATCTGTACATTGCCTCTGAACTGCTTGTCATTCTACATAATGCTACACTGTGTAAATGTGTTCTTCAAATGCAATGGCTGGATTGCACTTCAAATCAGCCATTGCTGCTTGATGTTTGCGTTCTCTGCAGTAAGCAGATAATGTCACTTCCAGGTTATAATTCTGCATACACATACATAATAATGTATTACATATAAGCATTGTTTATGCTTTTCCATTATTGTTCACGTAAGTCACACATTTGTTATGCTGAATAGGAAGAGAGATAGTTACCGGAAACAATTTGTATACACCACCCTCACTATTAACTTTTCTGACCTACTATATGTGTACAATGTTTTTGTTTTTTTACCCTAAAAGCTATCCAAGCACTACGTTATGCAAAACACAGTAAATGTCCTAAAGTATAGTTTAATTGTATATAATAGTGATTCTAGTTGGATCGGGGCACACAACTGAGTCACTTCTTGAATCATAAATCGTGACTAGGCTGTGTTTACTTGAAGCATGAGCAAAGGCGAGCTCTCACTTTTCACCGGCTGTCTCCATCTAATCAGATGCAGTACTTAGCAAAGAGACCTGCCTGTGGATTATCACTACGCTAATCCCTTTAGAGGTATACTGCTAAAGCAAATATTCTCATCCACCTGGTGTGCAGGCATAAATGGTCTTTTCTACATTAGCATCAAAACATTTTGCCTCCATCATCAACATCACTCCATTATAGGCAATGCATCTTCCTCAGGAGAAATGACATTCTGTCTTTAGCATTTCACAACTGCTTTAATGATGGTCAAATACTATGTTACTATGTGCCATTTCTTTGGGTTGTCATTTCCATTTTTATTGCTGTCTGTAAGCAGGTGGTCTCGCCAAGCCTCTTTGTGTAGGTTTAGTGTTGAGGCAAACATCTCTGTTAGAACATTCACTGTTATAAAGACGTATTACTGCCTATGTTATTTGTACAATTATTCTGTTTTTATTTTCCAGATGGTGACAAACACGAAGCCATGCCAAAACTAGTGTGAAGTAGTCAAGCCTCTGTGTAGAATTCTCTTATTAACACACATCACAAGCATTTTGGTCCTTGCACCAAAAACTACTTTGTACTCACCAGCTAACCCCCCCCCCCCCCCTTCCCCATCCCAGCCCTACTGCTGACAAAATCCACACAACTAGTGTGAGACAAAAGGCTCGGATTCAGCTCCCGGACCACAGCAAGGGTGGGGGCGAGACAGGGGTGGGGGGTGCGTGGATCATTCTGTTTTGTCCCAGCAGCACAGATTGGAGGCAGATGAAAAACAACTGCTACCATCACCCGCCACACAGGACCAGTCATCAGTTTTACGCTGGCTGTTGCCAGGCCTGGGTGGGGTGGGGTAATGGAGGATGGGCTGGGGAGTGGGCTAAAAGGGGAACCATTGTTGGGAAAAAGAGCTGACATCCTGGATGGGATTTGATTACCGTAATGTGGAGGGAACTGGCCACAGACTCAGACAAGGCTTGACAGTATATTTCTGCTATTGTGAGCATCCAGCTAGCCCTTGTTTCAAACAAACTGTGTAAATATTATGAATTCCCTATTGTGGCGTGTAGTCACCATTTTTACCGCTTGAATTTACTGTCACATTGCAATGAGGCCGAGGATACTGCAGGAGTAAGGTCAAAGCAATTGGAATGAATTACTGCACAATTATTTCCATCAGTCAAGGAACGTACAAGAAAGGGGCATTTTCAGACACGTCTTTTCCCGTCCTCTGGTACAAGTTCAAGTTCAATATTATTGTCATATGCTCCCTCAGTAGAATACAGTAGAACGCAATGAAATTTGTAATGCCTTGGCTCTCTCCCCCTTAAAATGTCAACTGTACATTTCACAATAGTTGGATTCATAATCATGGCAGATGATGCAGTGACAAATATCTGCCTGAGCACAGTCTATCTTCTCCAATCTGATGAAGCATGTGCCTTGGTTATCTGTCCATCCATCAATCAAACTCCAGTTTTATAGCTTGTCAGGTGGTGGCTAGCCTTATCAGAGACATTATGGATCAGGTTAGCCAATTATGCTTAGAATGACTTTGCAAGGGAGTGTTGGAGACAGAATTATCAAGAGAGAGGAGCTCTAAAGACCCCAAGGAGCATTCTGGTCCTGCGTGAATGTTCAGTCTCTTATTGGTCACACACACAGACTGCACTGCAATAGTAGTGAAATGCTTGATCATACTGGACACACGGCATGGTCTGCATAAATCCACAACTTTTAAAGTCAAATTGAATTGAGTAAAAACACACAATAAACCTATGAAATATTTGAAAGGAAAATAGAATATAGTGATATAGGTCACCGTGTCCGGTGTGGTACATATATTGTGACTGTAATTACAGTTGGGGTTGGCGTTAACAGTAGTGCCACAAGTTAGGACCTATGTTATGAGGCTGTGTTGGTGTACTTGTGCTATATGGCGCAATGAGAAGCAGCCAAAACATCGGCAGCACTTCTAATACCAATTTGGACAAGTTCATATTGAATTCTTCCTCAACCTGTTATGTAACAGGAGGCAGGGGAGGACAGACAAAAAGGGGCAATCAATCAGGTCAGTGAATCGTGATTTATTATACAGAACTAGGCCATTAGTGTCACACATGCTCTGTCATGCTGTTTAGACATTGTATGTCTGTGTCTACCCAGAACACGTTTGGCCTGTCTGGGTTGTATTTGACTTGACGGGATTGGGATGTGGGCTATCCCACATCAGGTGGGGGTTGTGTCAAATAAAGGCTTGACATTAGATTGACGTTAAAATCAACAACTGCTTTATAAATGATGTAGGCCTATGACATTCATTATTTGTTGTTGTTGGCTTGGCATTTTAATGTTTGAGGTTTGATGTTAATTAATGTATGAAAGCATTTATGAACAAAATCAATTAGCCTATGCATTTTGACCCTCTTTAATTGTTTAAATGTATGGCAAGTCATAAGCAATTCAATCAGGTTGCCAGCATGTATTATTGGCTGCATGACCTTGAAATGACACAGGCATAATGCTAAATGCAACGACTTGGAAGAACTGAACTTCATGATGTTTAGTTCGGTTATCAATGGAACAAATATTTACTATATCCTCTCGAACATGAGGTTTAACACCGACTATGTTGTGTAACCACGGCAACTCCTCCCTTGAACTTGCTGGTTTGCACCGCATAAAACAGACAGATGTCGTACCGAAAGTGTTCCCCCTGTCGAAAGCGTTTCTTTAGCCTGCTGCGATAAAACAATCGCCTCTCAATAGTAGAGAGAAAAAAAGAGAAAGAAACAACATAAATGGTCATTTTATAACCATTAAGTATATGGATATCATGTAGGCTAGCCATACTAAACATGGTGATGATATACATTAATGTTGAAATCAGATGACATTTTGGATTGTTGTTGCACGTCAATCATAAACTGCAGTCCCCATGCAAGATAAAGGAGCCTGCCTTATCTCTCGTGTGAACTATAGCCATTGTGATATGCTCATGCAGAATATAAGATAAGGCAGGGTAGCCGCAAGCTAGACTAGACCTACAGTTATGTAAATGTACAAAGAAAACAAGCAAAATTCAGCGCAACAACTATAGAACATTTTATATATAGGCTATGCATATACCGCACTAAGAGCATTTGCCTGTGCTGTCAGGCTGGCCAACACTGCAAATTGTCGGCAAAAAAAAAAAAAAGAGAAGAAACAAAAAAATTGGTCTGAGGGTTGGTGGTGGAGGTGTGCGTGTGTATGTAGGGAGGGGGGAGGGGGGATTACAATTTCGATGCGACACCCGTCATTGATTCGCTGTCTAGTCCTTACCTGGATTTATTAACACAACAGTCCGTTCACGTGGTCAGACCAGCCCCAGGCGTTCGGTGGGCACAATATTCTGTCACAGCAGGGTATTTATTTTGGACTAGTCGTTTTTCTCTTTCTCGTCTATGTGATGGTAAGAGCTAGGTGTGCGCAGTTTGCCAGAGCTCCTCCTCTGTCGTCGGTGAGTGTAGAACGGTCGCATTTATTCAATGAGAACAAGAGAGGGCACGGTGACGGGAGAGGATTCGATCAACCCACTGCGTGAGCACAGCTGTTTTCTCGGCACAGTCAAAGGTAAAACATAATAGCATATTCTGTTTGCAGCATATGCTTTTTTTTTTTTTTTTTTTAAACCACGCACCATGCACCAATTACTTACACAGTCAGTATTTGCGGCTTTTGACGAGGTGTTGTGCTGTCATACGAAAATTGCTCCCCTCACCGAATATGTTTTCTAGAAAACCATTTGGACTATTAACAATCTCGTCAGAATGGGCGTGTTAATGTAGTAGTGGGCTATTGGCATTCTTAATGCTTGTGTAATGTGCCGTAGCCTCTATTTTTCTCGTCTGAACTAGTCTTTTAGGTCATCATTCTATTAGGTCATCATTATAGATCTACTTACTGCATTAAAAAAATAGTTCATGTAGGCAACTAATTTTTTGTATTTCGAAAATATGTTTGCAGACATTCTCTTTACGGGTTAATCCTGTAAACCATTCTGTGTTCAAATTAATAATTTCGGCCGGGAAACGTTATACGCACGACAGTCCAAGATTTTTATGACAGAGAAAGGGCGAAGGCATTGAAGGGCATAATGTTGGCATTGCAGCTGGACCACATAGCTACAGCCTGTTCTCAGGTTAAGCAGTAACCGGCATCTTAACACGTGATATGGTTTTGTATAATGGCTTACCTTTTCAAATGAACAACAACGTATAAGCCTAACTGTCATTTGGACGTTTTTGTTCCATGTACCAAACAGCATATCCACTGAGGTCAGCAAGACAGGCTACTGAAATATAGTTTCATGAGTGAAACAGAACGTTCTGTGATATGCGATTTTTTATTTGTATGGTTAAAAGTAGTTTATGCAGTGTATAGGCCTAATCATGATATGCAAAGGTAAAAACATGTAGCGTTCTTATGGGTCAGATGTTTTACATGCCGGCATATTTGACACTATGCCTATACGTTTTTGCACATCTTATTTTGTCTAGCTAGGCTATGTCTTACATTGTAGCAGGATGTTTTACTTGATAAGTTTAATCAAACGTAGGCTACTATCAATGCCTTCGATCATTTGTGCAAATGTTGTCCAGTTGAAACAATATTATTACAACAAACTTATTTGGCAACACTGTCTGAGCAGAAATCTGTTCATCTGCTTTTGTTACTTGTTCTTATCATAATATTTGACTGTCTATAGCATTTACACTAGGCAATGCTTTAGTCTTAATGTTTAATGTCTTAATGTTTAATTCATTGGTTAAACAGATACACAAGCATTTATTTAAAGCCTATTTTAGCCTATAACATATCATTGTAAATGTGAATTTAAATCTATAATACCAACCTGACAATGGTTAGGTTGATTACTATTTTTGTATGATGTCTGTTTCTGTAGTTTGTATCTGTATCTGTAACTGTATTAGTTATTATTGGCATGTGTCGTTTTTACACTGGTCCAATAAAACAATTTCATTTTAATTTCTTGTAGCTGAGGATAATATGAAGACATCATATGGCAAGCCTGACCCCGGGAAGCACTTTGAATCTTTTCAATTGATTTGAAACAGAAGACAAGGACATGTATTTTCTCCGATAAAAAAAAAAAAAAAAACACGTCCTTTTTGTTTTGCCTGACCACTGATATTACGGACATAAAGTGCTGCCCAAAGATGGCTTCGGACCAAGCCTGCATGGATATGGACAGCAAAAGACCCATGTTGGGTGAAAGCTGTAAACGGTGGAGCCGCCAGCGTCTGCAGAAAAAGACGAGGCCTATCCGAATTGTGGGATTCCTCCTCAGCTTGGTGGCCATAAGTGCTGTCTCCTTCTCCGTAAGTGCCTTGTCCAGGAGCTCAGGGGCCCTCGTTGAGCCGCCGCTCCCCGAGGAGAGTCACCATCAGCCAGGCCCTCACAGGACTCTGCTCTTCACCCAGCAGCGAGGGGACCCAAACGTCTCGGCCGACATGCCAATAGCCATGAAGTCCACAGCGGACAGCAACGAAAGCCAGGGGGAGTACCCCACGGACATCTTCTCCCTGGAGGAGAGGCGTCAAGGAGCGGTTGTCCTTCACATGTTCGGCATGCTCTACATGTTCATCGCCTTAGCCATAGTTTGCGACGAGTTCTTCGTCCCGGCACTCACGGTCATCACGGAGAAGCTGGCCATCTCGGACGACGTGGCGGGCGCCACTTTTATGGCGGCGGGAGGTTCAGCCCCCGAGCTCTTCACCTCCGTCATCGGCGTCTTCATCTCTCACAGCAACGTGGGCATCGGCACCATCGTGGGCTCGGCCGTCTTCAACATCCTGTTCGTCATCGGGATGTGCGCCATCTTCTCCAAGGAGATCCTGAACCTGACGTGGTGGCCGCTGTTCCGCGACGTGTCCTTCTACATCATGGACCTCATCATGCTGATCGTCTTCTTCCTGGATAACTTCATCTCCATGTGGGAGAGCATCAGCCTGCTGTCCGGCTATGCCGCGTATGTGATCTTCATGAAGTTCAACAGCAACGTGGAGGGCTTCGTCAAAGGCTGCCTGAACAAGAACCAAGTGGTGGAGGTGGATGTGCCGCCCAAGGTAGATTTACTCACCTCTGTCTTCTGTTTACCCTGTAATCATCCTAGGAGAGATTACATGTATCACATGATCCTTCATTGCCAGATTTGAGGAGATCAAGGTGTCCTTTATTTATATATTTAAATAACAATATTGGCTGCACATAATATTGACATCTAACTGAAAAGCCATCATCTGTCGAGTTATAGCCTACTTTTCTTTCAACATATGGAATGATTCGTATTTGACAAGTTGGCGAATTCCATGTATTCTCATTTCATGATATGCGGTAGCCTAATGAATTATTTCAGATGATCCATTGTTTTCTGAACATGGACTCTGCACATGCAGACATTTTGTTCAGACATTTGTTATTGTGTTGAGGTCATAAGTACCATCGTGCAAGGTTGTCTGTTAATGGGTTTATTTTTCATAGTCATCAAACTTTCCTTTGAGGTACATCCGGAGCATCCCAAATGTTCTGCCTTCTTAGTCCATAACTATTATACGAGTACCGTTAGTTAACACTGTACATACAGTATGCTCAAAATGTAATAGAGTAGAAACTCAGCCATCACTGGAGAAATGCTATGTAGCACAGACATATACTGTAGTATTCCACTGTAATAAAACACAGTCTTTCTAGGTTAAACTCAACAAATCGCGTCCCGGTTTGACAAGCAAATCCCTAGAAATCTAAGCAGCCATATTTTTTTTTTCTGGTTTTAAAGAATGACTCCTTTTAATGCTCAAGAGTTCCAGCTTGCTTAGGCTCATTGTATCTCCTTTGAATTAGCATGTCTTTGTTATTTTATATTTGTTATATTACTAAATGCTAAATCTTTGGGGAGAAATTTCTACTACAGCATGTTCATTTACATATTGAAGATAGCAGGGTGCAGTCCAATCATACATTTTTGAGACCTCATAATTCTTCTTTCAGTGACACTTAAGGGCAAAGGAAAGTCACTTTGTGCAAAAGCGATTATCTACATGGATTTTGACATGAGATTGAAATAAATGTATGATATGATGCCTGGAAGATGCACTGTAAAGCTTTAACTAAAGGATTTATTTGTAAGTATGCTAATGAATCGGTGGCTTGCACAATGGGAGATCGAGGAGCTCCCTGAGACAGTCTGTAGACATGTTTTTGTCAAAGCAAAACAATCTCGCCATTTTTATATAAATTAATATTCAGTAAAGGTCAGATTTCAAACCAGGCATTAAAAATTGTTTTGCTTATTGTTTATATTGTATGCTATGCAGTTATGCACACTGGTGCTAGAGCAGATTTGCGTGACCTTGAGCTGCATGGCATTCTGGATACTTTGGGCTCTCAGAGATGTGTGTGTGTGTGCGTGCGTGTGTGTGTGAGATGGTGTGTGTGCATGTGTGCACATCTGACAGGGTGGGTGAAAACAACTTTTGATGTTGGGGGGGGGGGAAAGAGACAGATGAGTCAATCTAGCTCTGCCACATCTCATCTGTCAAATCGCTCCCAGCAGATTTGGCTTCTTCTCTCTAGGCATTGTGGGTAATGCCCACATGGCTGCAGCTACTCCAGAACCAGTGTTAGGGTAATGCTACTTTGTACAATGTATAATTGTATAATCAGATTACTTTTCCTGGTAACATACTTTCATTTATTGTTGCAATTAAAATTCAGTCACCATAGAATTTCCAAAAAAGTATGTTACAATTTAGCCTAACGTTTGTGTTGCCTGTAACTTGTAATGACACAAATGCTGTATCTGGATTGTGTATATTCTGTGAATTTGGCAGTGTATTCTTACAATCATTATACCTTTTAACATACCAGTAAAATTACATATTTGGCTGTAATTCTGGCACGACACTTGCCAAATGAGGAAAAGTGAGCCGTAACAGACTTTCATTAATGATCACTGCTAGTGTAGCACCCTGGATAATGGGGTGAATACAATCTTCCTGTGAAAAGAATGACAATATGCTATTTGTTAAAATACTGATACAGACAAATAGGGTTGGGTACCGTTCACATTTGAATCAATACCGGTGCCAGTACGGTACCTCAAATTCGGTACCGGTACCTAAACTGTACTTTTTTCGGTACTTTACTCTTTGTAATAATAATTTGTATTCATTTAATTTAATGTTGCCTAGGGAAAAAAATTGCCTGACTGACTCTTTACAAACAACATGTTTTACGAGTTCTGCTTTAGCCTACAGCCTAATGTAAGCATTATTGAACTGTGCCTCCGTCAGGTTTCTTGAACGCCCCCTACCCTGCTAGTGTCTATGCTGTGTACATTCTCCGAAGCAGAAATACGTTATCTTACGTTAGCGTGGCACACTTTTATAGTGACTTTAAATGTAGTTGTAGCCTACAGGGTACTCTTAAAAGTACCGACCCAGATAGCAAAAGGATCCTGACGGATCCGGGGCGGGCCCGCTTTCGAGTCTGCACGTCCGCCAAAATGTCTCCCCCGTTAAGGTGGTCCGGTCACGGTCCGGCCTACCTACAGGCAGCGCACCGTCAAACAGCGGACCTCCTGTAGACACGGAACTGGTCCGCAAAACGAAGGCGCCTAATTTAAAAAAGTATGGCACAGACCGTTAAAGCAGCGGACTCGCTACAGGGCCAG
>JAODTR010000010.1:786476-835396 GCA_025399935.1 Amblyopsis rosae | reverse complement strand
ATTTCTGAGAATGGCTGGGAGGAATCCATGTGTTTATACTACCTCACAGAAGCGTGGCAACGCCATGTTCAATGTTCAGAGAAGTGACCAAATATGGTTCCTTGCCATTTATGAATAAGGTGTAAGTTATACATGTAGGCTACTTCTTTTTATGAGATTCCAGTGTATGTAGACTGCAATTTTGCATGTAATGATTTGACCAATGAACATAGGCTATTTGGTTGTGGGAGTGATGGCAATCAAATTATCAAAGTACAATCCATTTTGATACCCAGGTGACTTAATCAATTACTAACATTTGTGTTTAGCATGCAGAAATAGTGTTTTGAACAAATGATCTAATGTTGTTTGAGAAATACTGTACAATCGGATTTCTGTCTGCGGCATGGCAGTGTGGACAAATCCGAGCCTACCCTGGATGGGTCCTTCCTTGCCTGGTCCACTCCTTGCAGGCAGTTGCCAGGTCACGCCTACGCTACACCCGCCCACATGGTAGGCAAGCTACATTTCAGTACGATCTGATGAGGCACAAATACAAGGAAGTAACGGATGTGAAGCAGGCATATTATCCAGATATATGTATTTGCCTTAAAGTAATGCAGTCTTCCAACAGGAACGAGAGTGATTGGCAAGGGCTAGTGAGCGAGGTACGTGAGTCAAAATGCTTGCTATGACGTGAGCCATATGGTTGCCTATGAAACCCTGTAAATGCTGGTTGTGTTCGCTAAATAAAACCATATACACATGACCCACCTGTCGTATATTTCAGCTGTATGCTTTTTACTATTGTTGCACGCCGTGTGTTATTTATATAGTTATGATATATGGGGATATGTATACATATTGTCTCTGCTTTCATGCCCACCCATGACCATCCCCTTGTGGTTTCAAGAAATACAGCTAGGAAGATGAACAATAACCCACCTGTAGCACTTTGGTCTCATCCATATTCTGTAATCTCATCAATATAGTTCTATAGCCTAGTACATTTTGTACATCTGTTTTGCCTTCTCTAGAAGGGACCACATATAACAATGACGTTGCACTGCTGCATTGACCACCACGGTAATACACTAGTTCTCTCTCTCTCTCTCTCTCTCTCTCCCCCCCCTTATCTTAAGTACTTTCTTAAACAATGACTGTGTTTGGGGAGGGTAGTTTTTGGTGTGCAGGCGTAAGCTGGAGAGCAAGAAGGAAGCTCTGCTCATCCTGTCCAAAGAGCTGGATACCTGTCAACAGGAGAGGGACCAGTACAAGCTGATGGCCAACCAGCTGAGAGAACGCCACCAGGGTCTCAAGAAGAAGTACAGGGAACTGATTGTGAGCCCTAAAACATCCTGTTTGTGGTCAACCTGGCTTTACATGTAGTCTGTATTTGAGGTTGAATGTTTAGTAGGCTAATGTTTCGTTTGTAGTTTCGTTAGCTTTTGTTTCTGTGACGTTAATGAACGGAGATCAACTCCCTGGGTAATTGTATCATATTTACCTTCTGCGTTTCACCATTCTCTCCATTAAAGCAAACTGTTTTAACCTTAAGTTAACTACTCTTAAGTAGACTACATATTTCTTAAAATATTTAATATTTTGCTAAAAATGTCTTATTTCTTACATGAATAAATTTTCATGGAATTCTAGGTAATATTGTTTTGTGTATGTTTCAGGACGGTGACCCTTCCCTGCCACCAGAGAAACGTAATCAAGTAAGTGTTGCTTGTGCTTTGCATTTAACAATGTACATTTCATTGATACTAACGGCTATCTTTAGTGTGGCTACTGTCTAGCGAGTGTTATATTTTTCCTTTTGTATCGCACATGTGAGTTTTGCCACATTCGTTTAGTCAGAAAGCCCCAATAGAAGAAGGTTGACACCTGAGAGGCTGTAATCTTGAGGTACAACTCTCCTGCTTCTTTAGGCACTGCATCCATCTGCACTTTGATCAAACGGACACCGGTCTTAGTAGTAACACGTTCATGAATTTGTACTAGATTACCAAGGGCTCCAGAGGGCCCTGTCTGATATCTGATGCACACTTTATTATTTAGCACCTTGAGTTACCCTGCATTTCATGTTTTTTTTCTTCCCATTCCCCAGGTAAACCTGGCTCAGCTGTTGAGAGACTCCAGGGGCCGTGGGACACAGCTCGCCGAGGAGGTGAAGGATCTTACTCAGAGACTGACTGAGGCCCAGGGGGATAACAAGGTAACATAGGCTAGCTAACATGCGCATGAACAAGCACAACCACCCCAGCGTCCTCACACAACATCTTTTGAAGTCGTTTCCCGCCAAATTAAGTAATATCTGGCTGAGGAAGCTGCCCAATCAAAAAGTCTTTGCACTTACTTGTTTTTGAAAGTACATAAACCTCCGCACAAATAGCGAGGCCTACGTCAAACAGTAGAAGTTGATTTACCTGGGAGTGCAGGCAGAGCTACTGTAAATGTGAATGTCCCCATTGGTCCGTATTCTCACATCAAGCGAGACAAGCTTCGTTTAGAGACAAACACTGGTAACTTTGCTTACCATACGTTTTGTGCAAATACTGTCACTGGAAGGTTAAACAAACATGTGTTGAATGTACCCTCCCTAAGGCCAAACCAGTGCCAAACCAGTAGTTTACTATCCCAGAGCTGCAGTGAACCAGAACCCTCTCCTTCTCCACCAAACCCCAGCTCTTGAGGATGACCATCACCCGGCAGAGGCTGGGGGACGAGGAGGTGGGCGCCCGCCACTTCCCTGCCCACGAACGGGAGGACCTGGTTCTTCAGCTCGAGAAGGCGGGGCTACAGGTCAGGTGGCATTAGAGAAGTTTGCAAATGTACTAGGGCTGGGCGATATGGACCAAAAATAATATCTTGATATATTTAGGTTGAATCCCGATACACGATATATATCGGTATTTTCTATAAATTGGGCTAAATCCTTCAGGCATAGAGAAAATACAGGAAACCCCACGGAATTGTGACATTTTTATTTGTTTGCGACATTAATTGACATATGTGAGCTCTCTGGTGGTCACTCGCTCCTGACTCCACTCCTCAGGCCAAGTGCAGGCATGGAGGGAGAGACGAACAAATCGAAAAAGTTATAAATAAACGCATAATATAACTATATCGATATAAACGATATTGTCTAATCTTATATCTCTTTTGAAAAAAATTCCGATATACCGGTATATCGCCCAGCCCTAAAATGTACACACACACACTCCTAATGTCTGCTTGTTTGTGAACTGGACTGGGTAGTACTCTATAACGCTTTTGTTTGGGACCCTTAACATATGCTAGCTGGGGAATTAATGATTTATCTGACACGTAAAGGTGTAGGCTGCTACCATGGAGAAAGATTGTTGATCTGAAGTCGATCAGAACAAAAACACCTCTCCCTTCAATATTATAGGGTGCTCCATCAGAAACTCCACCCCTGAAGTTTAAGACGCATTGCCAAGACTGGGACAGTGTTGTTCTGTTGTTCACTGAGCCAGAGCAGTGTAGAAACACCAGATTATTCCTTCAGTAGGCACTATGCACACAGCACAGACAGCTAGCAGGCCGTGAGAAGATATTAGCTGAATTTGACAGTGTATTAGTTTACCATCGCTGATTCCACTCTGGTGGAATCAGGGTTAGGCAATTGCTTGCTAACTTCGATCTCAAATCAAGATAATATGGCAAAGTAATAACGTGGCCCTCCATTGTGAAGCAAAGCGTAATACTACTTTGTTCATGTTCCTATTTACGGAGCCAGGGCTGTGTAGAAGTATCATATTTTTCAACACACATACGGAACGGTAAGATAGCTAAATGCGAGGACAGTGGAAAGTGTATTAGCTTGCAATAGCTGACTATACCTCTATTAAATCAAAAGCATCTTAACAGTGAATACAGTACAGGTACATCTTGTTCAAGGATGTCCTAGCACTCAGTCTTAACTCAAGTTTCTTCCCCAAACGTTCTTACTCTTCTCTTTCTCTATACTTCTCTCTTAAAAAAAAAAGAGAAATATTAATAATACAATTCTGCACTTGTAACGTAAACGCCCTCCTCTGTCCCAGATGGAGGAGATGGAGCACGACATGAAGGCTCTGACGGACGAGCTGCAAGACGTGAAGGCGGAGCGCGGCGCGTACAGGGAGAAGGCAGACAGGCTCAACCTGGAGCTGAACCACGTCCTGGGGGGCCACGAGACGCGCATCATCGACGTGGACGCCCTCTGCATGGAGAACAGGTGAGCACCTGTGTTCACCTGTCGTGACTGTCTGCACAAACACTCCCTTTTACTTTCCATTTTATTATTACATCAGCTGTCCACAGCTGGTTCCGGAAGACTATCTCGTTTCGTTAACTCTTCATAACTTCTGTTAAATTTGCCTAAAAACGCCTATATTAGGGATAACCAAAGTAAATTGAACGCTGTTCTTGAACCCTGTAGAGTATATGCATGGTTTTGGTCTTTTCTGAAAGCTGTCACTCTGAAGTTTCTAACGCAATAGACATATTCACTGCTAGTGCTGCTGGAATTGAGTATTAGATGTTGGAACACACTGTAAGGAGGGAAGTTTCTATTTTCGCCTGAAAAATGTCTGTATACAGGTGCTTGCAGATAACTGTTGCTGGGAGTTATTAGCAGGAAACACAATGGGGTTACAGCATGAAGCCATACCTAGTCCTATTTCAAATGTTATTACAATATCACATAATAGGAATAGTGTACACATGTTTTTGTAAGGATATGTTTAGGCGTTTTTCAAAAAAGGCCATTTGGAGACTGCAAAAGGCCACTTGGTAACCATTGTATAAATAAAAGGCTTCTACTCTTCAATTTTGGTCTGCAATGAAAATGTGACACTTACAGGTAACCAGTATTGTACAGTAACTCTATTATAAACACACTAGTTTCATAATAAGGGAAAAATCATAAACTGTATATGAAAGTCAAACAAGGGATATGGTCAAATATCTTTTTTTATTTGAAAGTAGCACAGCAAACTATTAGGAATAATTGTTTTTAGTGAGGTTGACACACACAAGCATGACTGCCTCTACCTCTGCCTCTTCCCCTCCCCCGACCTCTGGCCTTACTTACAAGTCTCGGGTGGAGGGGGATGGGCTTCCTCTCCTACAACTCTCAGGAGTGTTGGGAATCCTCTTGTTTGTTGAAGAATAATAACCTTCTGGCACCCATTCTGGATCTGACTCAGGCCTATTGTGTGAGAATATAAAATACATTTAGTCATTTTCAAAACCTTGCTATTTAAAGACAAACACCTAACTTATATGTTACACACACACACACACACACACCTACTCCGGTCATCTTAAAACCCCTCCACACACACACACACCTACTCCGGTCATCGTAAAACCCCTCCACACACACAGAAAGTGCTATTTTACAAACAAACGCCTAACTTATATGTTACACACACGCATGCACACACACACGCCAACCCCGGTCGTCGTAAAACCCTTCCAGACAGATTCTGATTGAGTGCTGTAGACCAAGCCGACAGTTCTGTGATTTGGTTCTCCAGTAGTAGTTTTAATAGGTTATGGCCAAAATGTGTAGTAGACTAATATTGTTTTAAGTCATCTATTAGTTTAGAGTACAGTAGATCATCCCAAAACACAGATGTTTTAAATATGCAGAAGGTTTTGAGCATTAGCCATTAAAGTTCAGGGGTTAATACATTAAAATTAAATGAATAGTGCCTATGCGTGTGGAGGCCTATGCCTAAAGCAATACATAAGTTTGATAACCCTTACTGCATTATATTCCATATATTTTGAATTGTGCCAGGGTTCCTATATTTAATGTTTTCCTTTACATCAATAGACATTTCTACCCTGCATCGATGCAGAAAAGGCACATAAAGCTCCATAAGAATTCACCAGAATCCAGAAAATTAAGTGTTTGATTCTCAAAATGCCGCCAGACCCCCCGCTTTATGTCCCCCCCCCCCCCACAAATGTTCAAACGAAATCTGCGACCATGGCTCAAGGTACCATATTCCTATAACATCTAAGGCTAATTGTAGCTCTCAACTGGCTGAGTTAGATGGTGATTAACACTAAACAGTAGAAAATGTAATCGGCTGTTAGTCCTGTGTTGATTATTATAAATGGACACGTTGATAACACATAAGCAGTATATCAGCATGCTCATTATGCATATGCATTATTATTATTATTATAGAGTGCACTGTGGTGGTGCTTATGGGATATCACGTTGCTGAGGGGGGTGGGGGAACATCACAGTATACTCACTACAGAAAACTAGACCACCACTTATATTGTTGTATGCCTACAACCGACTTCAGGACCTCCGGCCAGTCAACTCATGTCAATGCTAACAATCTTTGTTTGCTCAAATGTTTAATACACAAACACACAGCAATTAGAAAGTTATTTTATGAACAACTAAGATTCAAAATTAGGCCTAAACAGTTTACCACAACCTCTACTACAAATAATTTAATTTGATAAATAATCAAATGATTATTTATGCAATCTAGTATTATTTTCTTTTATGATGTTCATGCAGGTTTAATTTTTTATGAGATGGTATATTATTTAAAGAATAATAATACATAAATATGATACACATACATACACTACACAGATTTGCAGTTTGCATTAAAAGAAGGACATATCTTGAAGAACAAGGTGTCTAATAGTTTTAGTCTTTTTTTTTTTTTAAATGTTGTAGGTATTTGCATGAGCGATTCAACCAGGTTCAAGAGGAAGTGAATCTGTTGAAGTCCAACATCCTAAAATACAAGGTTGGTTAGAGATGGTCATATTGAATTTCAAAACAAAATATTTTTTAGACTGATTGACCCCAAACATACTATTGTATACATGAGATGACAAATTCACAAATTCCTCTCCACAGACGGCTCTGGAGAGGAGAAGGAACTCAAAAACGTATGGGAAATCAAACAGTGCTTTTACTGGAGTCCTGTCAGCAACACAAGGTGAGAAAACAATCATTTGTATTACGTTATTTTACAGTAAATTATCTTTCTTTGGTATACAGTAGCACATCCATCACATGTCTTCAGGCCATGCCTTTTTTTTCTGCGTTGGACCAGGGAGGGACATGACTCCTCCATGTTGAATAATCAACACAGTCCTTGACAAACCTGACCCCCCCCACCCCCACCCCACCCCCCCACCCACCCACCCCCACCTCTTCTCTTTCCAGTCCAGGAGCTGTTACTGGAGGAGCGTGGCTGCAGCCTGCCTGCTACGCCACAGTCCATCTCAGACCTCAAGTCCCTGG
The DNA here is from genome assembly GCA_025399935.1 of Amblyopsis rosae. NCBI lineage: Eukaryota > Metazoa > Chordata > Actinopteri > Percopsiformes > Amblyopsidae > Amblyopsis > Amblyopsis rosae. The sequence goes on along the minus strand of JAODTR010000010.1, from coordinate 828,114 downwards.
CCACCGCCCTGCTGGAGACCATCCACGAGAAGAACCTGGTTATCCAGCACCAGAGACACACCAACAGGTAACCTGGTTATCCAGCACCAGAGACACAGTTAACCAGGGGAGGGAGGTTGGCAGTGGTGATAACCTTTGTGTTCTGTATATTGTAATATTTACTTGAGTAGTATTTTTCCTAAACAAGGCGGCATAATAATATGTCCAAATCTGGACAGTATTGTCCAAAAACTTTAATGAACTATTTTGACACTCAAATTACTAATTACTATTAAATGGTAATACTATTAAATGTATTATTTGTCTTACAATATTTTCTTATAGAGCTGCAAGAGTGAAAAACATAATTCTACAGTTAATACTGTACATGATTTATATATTATGAGATCCAGTATGTAATACCTCCCATGCTGTCTTTTCACTATGCGTTTAGCTAGCTATCCACTCAAGAACATTTATTTTGCTTCATATTTATTTAATACACTTATGATATTGACCTACCCGTTTCAAGAATCCAAGTCAAACAACACACACACACACAAACAGCCAATACACATTTAGTTAACCTATTCATTTGTATTTGCGTTGTAGGATTCTGGGTAACCGAGTAGCGGAGCTGGAAAGGAAGTTGAAGACATTGGAGGTTTCAGGACTCTGGAGCCTTCCAGGTGAGTTTGAAGACTATAATGTGACCCACGTTAGTTGAATCAGACAAGTCAGACACTGCTTACAGTTATTATGTTTGACTGTGTCTTCACGCTGTGACTTCAATTTTCTATAAAGAAAACTGATAATCTTCTTCATTTACATGCGCTCTATGTTATACTGTGTAAGCATTACATCAGATGTTATTTTAATTAAATTAGCTGATTCGTTTTATGAAACTGTGGGTGGTGTTACAAGGATTCCACATATATTATTTCCCCTGCCCCTAACTAAGACTGGGCATATCCCTGCTGTTTGTGCTAATGGGCGATTTAGTACTTGACGTACCACTTCAGAAGCCTACAGTGTTACTACCCCACACCTTAAGCAAACATTATTGCCGGTGTGCGTGCGTCTGTTGGGAGTCCTTTGTGTGCGTCTGTGCAGAACTAGCTAGCCAATATACATATCCCAGGGTGCATTCGTGAGTTTTTCTTAACAGTTTCTTTCTCTCTCTCCTCCCTCTGTTGCGGCTGCAATTCAGGCCTGACCTACCGCATGTCCCTGGGAATTGGGAGTATGTGTTCCTCCTGCCATACTTGGCCTGTCCATGCCCCATTCACGCTCCTCCCTCTGTATCATCACCATGCCAGTCTAGATCTGGCCACCCAGAACCGGTTCCACCTCATGTTCACCATTACATTGTGTGCTTTCAACTGACTAGCCGTTTGTGTGTGTGTGTGTGTGTCCACGAACTAAATTAAACACACAAAAAGAAACCGTTTTGGTTTCCACAAGCCTGTCTCTGGAAGCCTGGAAGGGAATTCATTAGACAGGAGTCTGGGTTGCACTTGTTTTCTGAACTCCTCGAGGCGGTATTGTTTGGTGGATGTCAAAATGTCCCCCCCCCCAGCAGTTTATTATTTGCGTTTGACCGAGACTCTGTGGGTTGCTATTCAGTCCAGGCTGCGTGAGCAAACACTTTAGATGGAAAACTTTTACAAGTGAATATAAATGTATTTGAAGTACAGCAGTTTGAGCCAAAACGGGATTCCAAGTAAGATGCTTATTAAAAGATAAAAAAGCTTAAATCCAGCTATCTACCAGAGTTTATTTTATCTGGGTTTTCTCATTAAGTGAATTATGGTGGTCTTTTTAAATGCCCCTCAGTACTAAAAGAAAATGAATTATTCTTGTTAAATCATAATTAGTACAATTATTTCAATATCATTATCCTACTGTTAACATTTTAAAACACAAAATGTAGTAGTACTGCGTTTAGAAGATTTAAAGAGGGGAAAAAAATCAATACATGTTTTATACTAAACAAAAAAAACTACACTAATACAAAGCAAATTCAAAGCAAATTTCACTTGTGAGATGTAGCAATAACACAAGCTCTAACGTCATTTTTATCCTGTGAAGACAAGTTGCCTTCCCCCCATCTTGCCACCGGGGGGCAGCATTGTACCACATGAGCAGGCTGCACCGCAGCACTCTAGAGGCGGAGGGGCTGCGGCTGGATGGAGGTGCCTTGTCACGAGACCGTCATTCTCGCCGCCATAAAACTGACAAGCATCCATTACGGAAAATGATTGCCCACATTACAAACACATTTAGGAGAATGTGCTGTTATTAGGGAATTTGTAGACTGGGGGGTGGGGGCAGAATGCCTCCCAAGTCACGACCACCACTGTCCACCATTGTTAGGCACCAAGAGAAAGAGATGTCTGTGTACGCGGCCTGGATGTGACATAAACAGACCGATAAAATGTAAAGTAAAAAGGAATAGAGGACAGAAATGGCTCTGACAGGCCGAGTGTACTCAGGTAGAGCCGTCCCTCACTGCTCTATAGCGCACACTGGAGTATAACGCGCAAGCCTGTCGGAGCGCATCAGCCGCTCTGGCCTCACCCGCGCCGCTACGAAGGAGGAGAAAAGGTTGTTGGCGCAGGAGGAGGCCGTCTGTTTCGATCCGGTGCCGGACCAGCGTTTACGGAGGAGGGACGGGTGTCTCCTCGTCCCCTCCAAGGATGTGACCACTGGGACGGGCACTAGCATCTGCTAGCGTCTCCTAAGAGTACATCGTAGTTCTTCGATTTCTTTTGATTTCACCCATAACTATTCCACGATTATTTTAAAGTTCCAAATCCGCAGTTGAAAACCATTGTTGTCGCGAGTATTATTGGTGAGGAGTTTATGATGTGGCAGCTGCTGCCAACTCTCTCTCTCTCTCTCGCTCTCTCCCCGCTCGCTGGGAGGGCAGGCACCTGTCAGCACCGTGTTTATAAGCGAGCGTCTGGTAGCTCCTGCCTCCTCCCCGAACGCTGGCTGTGCTTTCTGTAGGCCCACCGCTGTGCTCAGTCTAGACCCGCTCTGCATACGTAATCAGCGGCACGCCCTTATTACTGGCTGGCTAAACTCTACAGAGGTCCCTGTCAAGACTGACGAGCGAGGCTGTGTGTGCGTGCTGTAGCTTTGCATGGCACAGTGCGGTGGGTGAAGGAGATGGATCACACTGGAATCAGACAACGAGGAATGGCATTGTGCCTGAGGTGAACTGTGACGTAAATACGACCGCGATTCATATCCGACACGCGCGGTTCGGTTACATCCGGAACCGAACGAGGCCGCAGGTGAAACAAATGACGAGCTCCGGCGGTCAATGTAAACGCCGGCCGTCATGTCGCAATCTGGCCGGACGTCACACAACAGTATGTCCTCGTGTTTTGCGTCAGCATCGCACACTCTATCGGCCCCAGAGTCCCCGTCTGTGTTTTGCCTCGGTCGTAGGGTTGGCATGAAAGTGAAATGAGATGTATGCGTGTGTGTGCGGGGTCTGCTATACAGTACTCCGTCCCCTGTGAGTAGCATATGGAGTCGGCCCACAAGCGTAGAGCCATCACTAATGAAGACAGATGACAGGCGAATGCAGCCACTTCCTGTGAGCACTCCTGTGCATGCGTGCGTGGATGTTGTCTTCCTGTGCACAGGCACAAAGTGTGCACGATTCACCTGTTGTTGTTGTTGTTGCTTTTTTTTTATTGATTTACCATCACCTATTATTGGTACCGTTCCTTCCCATTCATGTCAACACATTTTAAAAGCATGGTAGTCGTCGTTCAATGTGCTGCCATGCTAACGCTAACTCTGGTTCCTGGGCGGGGGATGGGATTGCAGGGGCGCGAGACAACATCATGCTGAATTATGACAACCTGCGACCGGTGCTCGTTCCAGCGGGCGCAGAGCCTCGGCCAAACGCGGAGCCCAGAGCGCAGCCAGCCGAGGAAGGTAAGCGAGTAATTGTGCATAACCAAGCCTCTCCATCTATCCATCCATCTATCCATCCATCCATTCAGTCAATTTTACCCACAGACTGCGGTGATTAGCCCAGTCCCCAGCCCACGCCACATTTGACCCAGGCACCTCCCATTCCCACCTACCCTCACTTGCTGGCTTCTTATTGGTTGCAAGCTGCCCAAATGCCATGGCATTTTATAAATGTGAGGCAAATTCTCACCCGCTGACATTCATAAAGTTCTGCTGTGTTTTATTTTGTGTTTTTATTTTATTTTTACAAATCTTTTATGGATGCCAGTGCATGCAATATAGTGGGTGGGCCTGCTTATGTGCGGATAACCTTTTTTGGCTGCGCAGGCACCGATATGGGTCAGTAATCCCCAAAGTGAGAGCATGCTTCGGTGGAGGACGCAGAACTAAGCTCTTAACCATTCCTGGGATGCGGGGCGCGTCGCCTCGTGTCCACTTGTCTTGGCCACCAGGGCTATATTTAGACTGTTGCCATGGCAGCACTTTAGTCACATAAGCGATTGAAATAACTTTGTCCATTGACACAGCTTTGCATTATTTCTATTGTGAATGTCTCGTTGCTTTTATAATGGACCTCTTGAGATATCTGGATATTCAACAGATGCATTGGTACTGTTACTAAAATGCAACACACTTTTTATAGGCTTCTCCGCACACATACATGCTGTATTTAAGCAACTCTGTGTCCAAAAAATGTTTTGGATGTCAATCCTTGCTGCAATGATCAATTTAGCTCTCTCTAAGAAGCTTTTGAAAATGGTGTTCTGCCAACTACTTCCTAGTTTACGAGCTTGGGCAAATGGGCAAATAACGAATACATTGAATATGTGGTGGTTTTTGCAACCGAACAATGTAGATCAGCATCCACCCGTTCAATGGAAGGTTCCTATAGGCTCCCTTAGGGTTTCCTCAAAATTAAACATGAACCGTTTGGCCCACAGGAAACCGTAGTAAACAAGTCCAACATGTGTAATGTACAACAGTAATGCCAGATACAAATGTAGAAGTGTACTTTTTAGTGTAATTGCACCCTACAATGTGTTTTTTTTTTTTTTTTTAGCTGTAAACTAAGTAATAGGACTTAAATTAAGATTGAGAGATTACGATTGACAAAATCCACTTTTTATAAAAATGTATGGGCGGAAAACGGATCTACACGTCATACACGTTACAATTCACCCCAGGACCTGGCTGGTTTGAAACCGGACACTACTTCCGCTCATACATCATCAAATTCAAACGTTATATTTAATGACCCTCCCCTAACTCAGTCCTGTGACTACGTTTTATCATTTTTACAAAGTTGTGCAGTGGGTGGAGTCAGGCTCAGGGCTGGGGTGCAGTTACACTTTAGCAAGCAGTTAACATGACTTCCTGTCCTCTCGCGTGTCACGCGACCCAACAGGAAGTTCACGGACGTCACCACGGGAATGCGGCAAAGCTGGCGGGGAGTGCGCAGCGCCCCCCACATCGTCCGTGAGCCCCGACGCGCCGCTGGAGGCGGAGCCTAGCGTGAGCGACAGACCGGCAGGCAAGGCGAAGGAGGAGAGGAGCCCTGTGGAGGAGGAGGGCCACGAGGTGGAAGGAGGCGAAGACGAGGAGCTGGGCTCCGTAGTGGTGGAAGAAGGGGAGGAGGCAGCCCTTGCTCTGGACGACGCCCCGCCTCCTAAACACGCCGGGCCCGACGCCCGATGGTCGCCGGGGGGGTGTCATCCGCCACGTCGGTTTCAGAAGGAAGGATTAAACGTGGCGCCTGTCGAGGCCCTGAACCCCTCCTCTCTGTCCCAGGCGTCGTCCTCTCTGTCCGTCACAGAGGTTTGAGATGTTCACTGTCAGTCTGGACAGATTGACACCCCTCATAGTGACGACTTGATATAATCTGACGTGCAACACCACAGGCTCGGTTTAGCTTTGTAATTAATGTTTCATTAATAACGCAACACGACGTTCTCACAACATGGACGTGAACACCTCCGCTTTGGCTGATGCTGTCTTAGCCAGGATAATGGAGGGAAGTGCAGTCAGTGGTTTTTCTTTTTTCTGCCGCCATTGCCGACGGCACCTGAGGTGCACTTTGCATCTAGATAGGCTTGTTGCTGCGAAGGAAAAAAGACAATCTGGAAATCAATCCAGTTGCCGAATTCGTGCCCCAAAGGAGGAATTTAGCAAAGAAAATATCCCGAATGGCAGCTTCTACCTCCTCCGCATCATCTCCACGGCCTTGCCCCCTGTGATAGGATAATCCCAAATGTTTGCTCTCCTCTTCATCCCGAGGGTTGCCACTATGCAGCGTTAGTGAATGTAGAGGATCCAGGTTGACTTTATGAGTGTGTGTGTGCGCGTGGGAGTTGATAACGTGTAAATGTTTCTGTTATCAGCTTATGGTTATAATGGGGTTGTGTTGTTGATAGCTATTTGAGTAATTCATCTGTGATTTTTCTCTGTCTGTTTGACATGTGCCTTATATAAAGAAATGTATGTTACTGATATTGCTGACTTTGGTATAAATTCCTAAATGTAATACTAATGGCATTTTCTTGTTCTTACTTGCATGCAATGATGCTTTTTCTGCAATCACATGAAAGGTCATTCTATTCTATATACATTTAAGTCCTAACAAAACAAACAAGCAAAATGATTGAATGTGTGCCACTTTATAGTTAAAACAACAAAAGTGGATTACTTTAAATGCTTGAGTAACTTTGGATGTTTCACTGCTGTTGACATGCCCACTCAACATAGTTGTCGAACACATCAAGCAAAGTTATTGCACACAAAAGGTTTTTCCTGTGGCAAGCGGATGCACAGACATGCCCGTTTTGTGCCACCGCCAAAGTCCAGGGCCTGCTGCGTACTTGAGTCAGCAGCGAGACCTAAACTCTCCTTCCATGCAGGTGACAGCTGGCCTCTCCAGGAAAAGCACAGCATCAAAGCCAGAATCCATGAAGTGCTTATTCTGCATAAGGCAACTTGCTATTTTTGACACCAAATAGGGACTGCGAGAGAGAATCAAGGCGGGAATCTGTGTCGGCACTATGCCAGCACGCTGATTGGGACACTGCAGTGAGTCTCTTCCTGGAATTTGAACAACTTTTTTAAAGCAGATTGGAGGCTGAGCTAATGAAATGGTGTGGTGATACTGCTGTGCCATTGGGCTGCTTATAATGTGTCTGGTCGATTTGTGAGCGTTTGCATGAGGATGAATGACTTCTCTAAATTTAAGCGCTTTGTTTTGTATCATTACGATGTCAGTGGGATATGTGTGGCAGGCCAAAAGACTGACACGTTAACAATATCAAATGCCGTTTGAGCTTGTAAGCACAGTGAGACATAGATTAAAGATGATATTTCTTTGTATCTGCTCTGCATTGTATATTTCTGATCTATTCCCCATATCTAACCACAGATATTCTGTAGCTCTGATATGCTTTATCATTTTGCTTTTAATGGGTGTTTTATGATTCGTGTGTACAAGTTGTTTTTTCTGTGTGATGGCCTTAAGATATTAGCTGTCTACAATCTGGTTAATCACAGTAGACGGTTGTTTTAACTAGGGGTCGCACAATCCAATTTTTTTTCAGTCCCTATACAGATACTTGCACTTTGGGTATCGGCTGAAACGGAGTACCGATCCGATTCCAGTGTTAAACCAAACCACTCAAACTAATGCATACCATCAATGACAACATTGTAAAATGTCGTTATATTCATGTAGCCCATGTTCATTATGTTTTGCAGAGTTAAGAAAGCAATGTTCAAGCCTGATGGTTCCTTACACAAAACATGATTCCCAGTCTCTTCCTCAGTCATAAGGAATACAACTTAAGTGAAGTTGCAAAGTAAATGAACACCAGTCTGTATTTTAAGACTTAGATACATTTTATTAACCTGCTGCTGATAGTGTGGCATGGGGAAGTTAGACATGGCTGATGCTTGTCAGTAGACCTACGCGTGTAATTTTATTGGATCAGCTCCATAAATCGGTTACAACTGTCCAATTGTCCGATACCGATCCAGCTATTCAAGTCAGAATCGGACTGATTTCTGATGTCAGTATCGTAACGATGCCATCCCTAGTTTTAACATCACCTAAATGCAATATAGGTCCTACCTCATTTACTGTGATTTATTGTGATGTTATCACAGGAATAGATGTATAAAGCTCCACCAATAGTGGCTGACAAGTGGATTATTTCACATAACAAATGACATGCCATTTATCTACAATGAGTTGTAGAAATCCTATTTGTATGATATCTGAAGAGGCTGTTCTCGTCTATCCACTCGTCACAGCACAATCAAACCAGTTGTGTTTTGTTCCTGGCGCCCCACAGACCGGACAGCCGATCAGCTCGGAGCAGGTCACAACCGTGCCTGCTGGCTTTAATAAGTGTGATCGGGGAGCTGAGGGGACTGTTGGCTGTAATGTGGCAGGTGTGTGTGTGTGTGTGTGTGTGTGTGGGGGGGGGGGGGCCGATGTGACACCCCGTCATCGCTCTGCCCTCCAAAGGTTTAAGGGATAGAAGTGGACTGGGGCATCCAGAGCAGGCAGTTTCCAAGTCGACCGCAGAGCAGGGTTAATTACTATACCAACCAGATGCCCCCCCGGTCACTAATGGGCAGTAACCTCATGACACAGTTTTTATTCACTGGCTTGTCTTTTTCTCCTTTTCTTACCTGATCCTCGGCTTGGTTTCGCTTTGAGACACTTGAGTTCACAGGCTACCTGCCGCTGAGATCGGTGTAACGTTCCATGGATGTTATCTCACATTTTGGATGAGATGAGGCCAAATGTGTCTGTCACTGTTTAACTACAAGGTAGTAATTCTGAAAAATGTGTCTGTAAAAACTGTATACAGTGTGTGTGTGTGTCCCTGTAGATTGTTTTCTGTGCTGCTACATTCATTTTTTGTTTTATCTATGCAAAATATGCGTGTTATGTTCTGTGCACAAGGCACAATGTATGAATTGATTGCATGAATTTAAAAGTGTTGGATTAATCACACAATCTCCACCTAGCTATGTCAGTAGTCTGAACCAGGTCTGAAATGTCTATAGGAACCACGGGAACAGAAAAGCAAGGTGAATTGGCAGCATGTGCAACGGTGGCCAGCAGGTAGCTGTGCACTGAAGTTAATCCTCACTCTCCGACACCTCATAGCGACGCTCTGGCGACGCAGGCTAGATCCCATGGGTTTTAGACTGCCTTGTAGATCGTCCGCTCTCTGCGTGGGAGATTGGGGTTTGATTCCCCGAGGGAGACAGACTATCTCCATCACACATGTAAAGTGGGATGGTGGTTTGTTGTGGATGGCAGATAAGCAGAAAGGTAGTACCTGAGGGTCAGGTCAGCATGTAATGTACAGTCAGATCTCTATTAAGATTTCAGATGGTTGGCTGCCCTGATAAGAGCGACAGGACCTATTGATATTGTTGATAGCAGAAGCAACAAATGGGGAACCAAGGGCAGGCCTACATGCAGTATTGGTATTGGTGGGGCTTTGAGACAGCAATTGTCTTGTAAATCAAATGGAGCCATTATAATTAGACTATTTAATAGACTGAGATAGTCAAAAAAGGCCTTCTGTTATGTTAGGCTTCAATTTTAGAGCATTCATTACTTTTGCAACGTTGTCTTCTCCTTAACCATCACATTCATTCCCCTGACATAAGCAATGAGCCAAATTACCATCATGCAGCTTGTTAACAATGTCCAGGCTTTGTAATTACCATCGTCAGCAACAAACCCCCAATCAAAAAATGACGTGTTCACTGTCACCCCTCCTTTCAATATTTGCTGTAGCCAAAGGGATCTTGTAGACTGCCATTAGGCATGTCAAACCTCCATCAGACTCAGAGGTTGGTCAGACAGTGTAGGCCTACATATCCCTGAGCAGTAATATATTTGTTTATTTTTCAGTAATTAAAATATTACTTAGAAACAAATTATTTAGGTCACCAATAATATATTGTTATTATAGTTGGCCAGCAAGTCTGCTGCAGTAAACTACTGTGGCACTGAAACGTTGAACCAAAGGGGGCGAGGCAACACAAGTTGTTGTTTGGCGGGCACATCTTCACGACCCGACCGAGAGGGAGCAAAGCCTCACGCCTACACCTCATCCGCATTCCGGCCAGTGATCCCGGCATAGCGTGCATGCAGACTCGCTTAGACCGTACACCGTGAGACACTGAGCTAACACCGGGGACGGGTCTCATGTTTGTGTGGTCTCAACGTAAATTTAATCTTTTTCAAGGATAATAGCGATGAGGTAAGAGCTTCCGGTCGCCATTTTGCCGGTGTTTCGTGAACTGCAGGATAAACTGCATGGCATAATTTGGCCATTTATTTCTGCTGATTTGGAACTATCCCAGTGGCGAAATGTCAAAGCGACACCGTTTAGATTTGGGCGAAGATTATTCCTCTAGCAAAAAGAGGACGTCCTCTGATGGGTATGTACGGTACAGTAGATGTAAACATTTGGCAGCTATGGGGTTGCTTACCCTACACAGTATTGCAGCGTAAAGGTATCAGTCATTCTACCAGCACGCTTTGTTTGTTTGTACCGATAGGTGGGTCTACAAAGGTACCGGTACTGTAGTCGAGTCGTACGAAGATTATTTGCTGCATTTAAAAATGGACAACAGTCTGTTGTTTTGGCCAGCGGATCCGCTATAGCTAGCTTCAGCGTGCTACAGCTAAACGCGTTAGCTGCTAGCATGCGTCTAGTTTGGCCTGCACGTGGCTACAATGTAACCTGGTTTGCCCGGCATCATGCGCTGCCCGTGCAACATGGGTCCTGCATTGCAACATGGGTCCTGCATTGCGTTTTGTTCGCACGTCGTTGGCGTGCCTGCTAAAAAGGTTTGGCCGTTGCTTCTGAAACGGGACGATCGTTGGCCTCTGCTGGGCCAGTGCTTTCAGGGGTGAGAACGAGATGCCCTGTCAAAACCTGCCATGATCCAATGTAGCATTACGGTCAGAAGTAATGTTATGTTCGCCTTGCGCGTATTTAAATAAGATATTCCAGAAAGGCCTGTATTTGTTGTACTTTTCAATTACTAAGTGCCGTCAATTACTCTGAATGAATTTATTTAGCAAATTTGCATTGCTAGAGTAAAGACTGGTCACATGTGGGCATGCGCAGTATGTCGATGTAGCACAATTCGATAGGTAGTAAAAGTCGGATCCCCTGTCGGATCCCCTGTCCGTTTTGCAGTTGTCTAAATTTTGGCATTAAAAATAAACTAACAATTTCGATGGATATAAGATGTGCAAATCTAAACCTCTCAGAATCATATAACCTTTGTCAAATTGTGTGTGTATATATGTGTATATGTATGTGTATGTGTACACGATATAGCCTGCTATTGAATAAGTGTGTATTAACAATTACATGTAAATTAAGCAGAACAACATTTGTTTGACTTTGTTTTTTACGTGTTACTTTTCTTATTTCTAATAGCAGGTTTGTTTTGGAAACTCCTTTTCTTTCCATGTGTACAAATGCTCAGACTTGATGTAACCATGCATGGGTCTTGAATCTCTCCTGTCTCAACTGCAGGCGGGATCGTGAGAGGGACAGGGACCGTGACGAACGTTACCGGGACCGGGACAGAGACCGTGACCGGGATCGAGAGAAGGACGTGAGGCCCTCTGCGGTGCCCTTTAACCTGGCGAGCGACGCGGCCATCTTGAAGCAGACGGCCATGCGGCAGCAGGTCAACCCCTTCACCAACCTGCCACACACACCGCGCTTCTACGAGATCCTCAAGAAGCGCCTGCAGCTGCCTGTCTGGGAATACAAGGAGAGCTTCAACACCATCCTGGCACGCAACCAGAGCTTTGTGCTGGTGGGCGAGACTGGCTCTGGAAAGACCACGCAGGTGAAGATGCGGTTTCTTGGCAGGACCAACGCATAGGAAGTGCAGGACACTACTCCTTCACAGAAACAGCAAGAGCTGTGATTGTTAATATAGTTGACAACATAGGTGATCTTTAAGCAATTTGTGTCGATGTAGGAACAGATTTCTGTCTTGGCTATTTCAGCACATGATTTCTTTTTCTATTTTAAAGAATCTAATTGCATTAAAGGTATGGTCTTATAAGATTTTACACTTTTTGTAAAATTCACCAAATATCTCCTCGCATTTCGCTATCTTAACATTCTCTGTGCGTGTTTAAAAAAAAAAAAAGAACGGTACATCTACACAGCTCTGGCTCCATAAATAGGAACATAAACAAAGTGACGAACACCGCTCACATCAACATAGCCCTAGCACTACGCATTGCTTCACAATGCGTTCGATGTGTGGGGTGGGATTTTGATTTGAGCTTGAAGTTTGCAAGCGTTCTAGAGAGTGACTGACCCTGCCCTTTTAATGTAAAATGTTGAGATGCATCTTAAAATGTAACACTAATGCAATTGGATTATTAAAAAATATATATTAGATTTTCTTTTAACTGAACATCAATGTGTATTATAGGATGCTACAATCCCAAATTTAAACATTTCAATGAGTGTGTATACAGCAACATTTCAATAAGAATATGGAGGTCTTTCCATAAATATGGAAATTGCCTAATGAAAGGCAGCCGTGGATGCAGTGTTTCGTATTATCCACAGGGCTTGCATCATCTTGAGTGGGTAGTCATTCTGCCTCTGTGCCTAATAGTCTAGAAATAAGACTAACTTTAGATCTTAGCAGGCGCTCTCCCCTTTTTAAAACTGTATGTGACACATCCCTACTGAGCAAGCCATCAGCAAAAAGCTGGCGTCTCTTCTCTAATATAGGCATCTGCTTCACAGCAGACGGCCAGTGCCGAGTGGTGATTAAAAGCCTCCAAGCTTTTAGAATAATTTTAATTTGCTCCAACGTCTTAACTTTAGTACAGTGTTTAATTGTGTTGACCCAGTTTTAGGATCAGAACTCCTCTTAGATTTCATTAGAACGTAGCATGGCTTTGAGATGTAGCTGATGTCACACGTCTGAACTAGTTAAAAGTGAGTTCTACTTTCAAGAGGAATATCGGGCTCCTCCATTGTACTTGACAGTAGGACAAAGCCTGATGTTTGTCACTTATAAACGGGTTACGGAATCAACACTCGCCATGCGCCAAATGCTGGTAGATTTTTAGTTTGGCAAGTAAATCTATTCGCCACACTGGCGGGTAAATGTTTGAACTAAAATAGGCATATAGTGTAAAAACATCTTGAGTGCGAGTTTCTCTCTACCGCTGTCACCTGTGTTGAGTTTGACACACACACATTATCTGTGCCCCTACTTCTATCTTGGATTGGCTCTCTGAGATCACCTAAACCAACCATCTGATCATTCCATAACAAAAAAGCAGCAATAGCCAATCAGAGAGAGCCAGGGTGGTATTTATGAGAAGTCTGAACAACAACCAGGAATAAATACCCAATGTCTAAATCATGACTTTAAAGCGGTTTGAAGTCGTGTTGGTTAATATTCAATGGATATAAAATGTTTAATTTTACCGAACGTCTTAATAACACCAACCTCCAAATTGTGAAATAGGTTTTGCATGAAAAATATGTAGTTGACATATATCGCAAATTCAGCAGTGGCACTTGCATATGGTCTCGTAGACAGCTTTTTGTGTTATTACAGAAAGTAAAGTGTAAAAACGGTACTAGTTCAAATGTGAACGGTATCCAGCCAGCCCCACTTGCTATACAGTCAGGCTAAATACGTGCAGTGGCAATATTGAAAAGGATTAAGCCAACATTTCAAACATGTAAAGTCCTACACAGATACAGTAATGTGACCATTGGAGCTTCGGAGATAAGAGTTGTCCGGAGCTGACTACAGTAAGTAGGCTGTAATAGGTAGATAGGCCTACATTACTATGGTGTGGTGATGAGTCGTGCTGTCTAGTGTTAGTATCCCAATTAGATACTAAAACATAATTAATACAGTAGGCTACTGTTATGTGACAAGAAACTGACAATGTATTATTTTGACTAGGGATGGCACCGATTCGATACTGAAATCGGTCCAATACTGACTTAATAGCTGGAACGATGTCGGTGATTATTGGACAGTTGTAACCGATCCATGGGGCTGATCAAATTAAATTACACGCGTAGGTCTACTGTCAAGCATCAGCCATGTCTAACCTACCCAGGCCACACTATCAGCAGCAGGTTAATAAAATGCATCTAAGTCCTAAAATGGATACAGGCTGTCATAAACTTTGCAACTTAACTTCATACTTAATTTAACACTGGAATTGGATCGGTGCTCTGTATCGGCCGGTACCCAAAGTGCCGGTATCTGTATCAGGACTGAACAAACTGGATTGTGCCATCCCTAATTTTGACCAGTACATTTTTTTTTTATTAACCAGCCACCTTGGCTGATGACTCAAAGTAAATTTCGGACCCTGCTTACAAACGTGTTTGTGTGTCCCTGGTCCTCTTCAGATCCCCCAGTGGTGCGTAGACATGGTGCGCGCCATGCCGGGCCCCAAGAGAGCCGTGGCGTGCACACAGCCCAGGAGGGTGGCAGCCATGAGCGTGGCCCAGAGGGTGGCAGACGAGATGGACGTCATGCTGGGCCAGGAGGTGGGCTACTCCATCCGATTCGAGGACTGCAGCTCCGCCAAGACCGTGCTCAAGTAAGAGTGCTGCCTTTTATGTCGCACCGCATCAGTCATTCTTGCTAACTTGGAGCTCAAATCACAACAGTGTCGCTCCACGAGCCTCCGCAGCGGTGCCTCACACGCCGAAATGCACTGTGAAGCACAGCGTAGTGCTACGGTTTTGTTTATAAGAGCGGTGTTCGCCACTTTGTTTATGTTACTGTTTACAGAGGCAGGGCTGTGTAGAAGTATCAAATTCTTTTTTTCAACAGGCACAGAAAATGGTTAAATGGGAGATATTTGTGAATTTGTTTAAAAAGTATATTAGCTTACATTTAACTTGCAATAGCTGACTATACCTTTTTTAAAGATTCGGTAAGCGATTGTAAACTTAAGATTTTTTTGTCAAATTCTGGGAATATCTCGTGATGGTTTCACTAGCTGCCTGTTCTGTATGCGAGCTGAAACAAAGATCAGGTGTCTCATTTATAAATGTTGCTTACGCACAAAAGGCGTACGTCTGTTTTTACGCAAGGTTTGGGATTTATAAATAACAAACTTGACGTGAGACTGTGCAGTCCTCCACACACTGTGACCCATGCGTACGCACACCCATTTTAGAGTAGCTTGTGATTTATAAAGGAAATCTGTCATGGGATGTGCAAGCCCTGTTCAATAAATCCAAATATTTTTGTGTGCACGCACTTCGTTTTGTTCGTACGCAACATTTTCACGTGAATTCTTAGCACAGTTTTATAAATGAGGCCCCAGGTGTTTCTGCACAGCCCTAGCTCTGTAAATGTGATAACATAACGTTATCCCAGCTTTGATAATGGGTGTCCGATTAGGAGGGCAGAGCTTCTGAGGGAACACCCTATGACATTGAAGGGAGAGGTGTTTTTGTTTTCAACTATCTATTTCTCAAGCGTCACTGTGCCTTTTTTTTATTTTATTTTTTTTAAGTAGAAGTTACCATTTCAATTTGGCAATTTTACAGTTGGTATTGTTAAGTATGACGACTACTTAACTTCATCCCTTCATACACAAGTGCATTAGTTCATCAGCAATCACTCAGTGCTGCTTGCATTGTTGGTGGTTTACCCTTTTTCAACCTGCTTGTTAAGTTGGAGCCTCCACGCAGTTACTTAACTGCCTGGCCTGGTCTCACCGTCTCTCTCTCTCTCCCCCCCTCCCCCTTCCCAGGTACATGACGGACGGAATGCTGCTGCGTGAAGCCATGAACGACCCTTTGCTGGAGCGCTATGGCGTCATCATCCTAGACGAGGCCCACGAACGCACGCTAGCCACCGACATCCTCATGGGGGTCCTAAAGGAGGTTGTGCGCCAGAGGGCGGACCTCAAGGTAGCCACCACGTTACGGAAAGAGCTTCCCGTGTGCCTCGGGTGTTGTCTGTCTAGGCACCGGGTTCTGTCTTAGTTCATTGTGCTGGCTCAACCCACCGATACTGCATTGTTCTGTCTGTCAAAGCCCTTTGTAAATGTAAAGGTGCTCTATAAGTAAAGTGTATTATTCATTCATCACCCCTAGCTTCTATTAGTTGCATGTGTATTGTGTTTGTATGGGGATGATGGGTATTATGGCAGACCTATTTAATAAGCATTAACTTTACCATAGTCCCCCTCTGCCCACCCTCACTTCACACACATGCCCAGCGGCCGTGTGTCCGGGGGAGAAAGACAACCGTGTCCTTTTAGCTTAGACATGCACAGCCAGTCCCCTCTGCGTCGCTACTGCAGATTGCCCCCAGGTCAGCCCACTTTAAGGCAATCAACTGGGGAGGGGAGGGGAGGAGAGATGGGAGGAATCATGTCGGCGTGTCAGGCTTGGCTTTTATAGCCGCCGCTTGCCTGACGACATTCTCATAAAGCAGATGGGTAACGGCGGGCTGTTTGTCAGCCCCGTACCAAAGGTTAGCCAGTTGTTTGAGGCGCTGTTAAATAAGGTCTAGGTTTATGTCGTCCCCCCCCCCCCCCCCACCTCCACATTTGAAAGTTTAATTCTCCTTGATTAAGAGCAATTACGATGTCTCGCAGAGCGTAAAAGCGAAATGCCGAGACGCTGGCCCCTGAAAAATGTTTGAGATTGAAAAACGGGGGACGTGCCGCTCATCAGAATCCTAATGCGGTCCCTCTAATGGGCTTTGGAGATGCAGTACATCGTGTACCCGGCGTGAGAGCCAGGGAATGCTTAGGTCAGGGTAGAGAAGGGAAGAGGGCGTGGCTTATTTAACTTTATCTCTGTTAACGCTTTAGACGGCTCTCTGTCTATACTCTACACACACGCTGTGGTGTGTGTGTGTGTCCGTCTTATTCAGTTGTTGTCACCTTTGTGCCATTGCTCACTCTCCGTAGTAGCCACCTCAAGCTCCTTGTGTGTGTGTGTGTGTGTGTGTGCGCGTGCAGGTGATCGTCATGAGCGCCACGCTGGACGCCGGCAAGTTCCAGGTGTACTTCGACAGCTGCCCGCTGCTCACCATCCCGGGGCGCACGCACCCCGTGGAGATCTTCTACACGCCGGAGCCCGAGAGGGACTACCTGGAGGCGGCCATCCGCACCGTCATCCAGATCCACATGTGCGAGGAGGACGAGGGGGACGTGCTGCTCTTCCTCACCGGGCAGGAGGTATGGTGTAGGGAAGGAGGGGGGGGGTCTGATTGAGCATAGCATGCTGCCCTGTGACATTCTCATTGTGTAGGCCACTGGTCCTCGATCCTGGTCCTGGGGGACATGGTCAAATGCTCTACTAAATATTTATTTTTTTAAATGTTATAATTATGACTGTAAATTTACTTTTGATCATTGTCTAATGTTTAATCCAGATCTCATTGATTTAACTTGTTACATGATGGTTCCTAACCATATGTTGTGCTGAAATCCTGAAATCACGATTAATTGAACATTGTACCTCGATTACGATTGACAAACGTTTTTTTCTTTCCCTTGCTTTTTCTTTTGTTTGAGTTCTGCTCCATGATGCTTCCATTTAGCCAACTAGACAGGCGAAGTTACGTGAACACACCATAGAACTATAAATAAGGACTAGCCTACACACGGTAGTATTCAGCAGCTTTTGTAAAAACTTTACTATAAATGTAAATATTCTCTTAAAAAATGTATATATTGACAGACAAAATTTGACTTAACCTGTATAGGTGCCTATTTTTATCATTCACGTATGCCTTTGAAATTAACTTTTCTCGACTCTACCTATATTCCAGAAATTGTATTTCCGTAGGAATGTTTCATTGGACTTGACATCGCTATAGTTTACAGTTACCATGAAGGGTAGGCACCCCTAAAGTTATCTATTTGCTTCGAACTTGGAAGGAGTAAAGAGCTATCTGTAAATCTGTAAAAGACCTATGATGGGCAAATATATTAACAATGGATGTTACAAAGCCCACCTTGCTATTTAATACATTCATTAAGTTGTTTTTCACACATTATGAGTCTGTTCTGCTCTGATAAATGTTTGTGAGCTGCCGTGTTACGAGCCATTGACGTGAAGTGTAGTTTGTTACATCTGTCGCGGTTGATACTAATGGCGGTTACAGTTACAGTTTCTCAGTAAATGCTGCTCATTTATTGATGTGCCTGGGATTGTCACGAGTGTCCGGGTCCCGACAGTTAGTCTTATCTGTAAAACACGCGTCCTCCTAATTATGCCGCAATTGATTGAAACTGATTTTTTTTTTAATTGGAGAAAAAAATTAACGACATGGCGAAATTACGTCAATTAGATGTGCTGGGTTTCGGTTACTTTTCGGTTAATCGTCTAGCCCTATGTAGCTTTTTCACGTGCACAGCTTACATGATCAATGTTCCGATTGATGTGCCTGCCTGAATTTTTATTTTATTTGTGAAAAACCACAGCTATTTACTCATGGGCGGTTGGGGCAGCTGTAGTGACCCATATTCTGTCCTCTGCACGAAATCCCTGGAATTAAGTCGTTTATTTTTCCCCCCACTCCTGTAAATGTTGTCCGCTGATGTGTAATGGAGGGCAATGTTCCTGCCCAGAATGATGAATATGGGCAGGAGCACAGCGTGTTGGACACACGCGAGCCGAAAGCGCTGCCATTAGCGCTGCCATTAGCTGTGCATCACGTCTGTCAGCATTCCTCCAGATGTAGTCATCCACTTTAAAGGCATCCGTGAAGCGACCCTCATACCCCCCACCGCGCCACGGCTTGTTTATTAGCAGGGATTATTTGTCGCTTGCCAGCGGCCCAGCGGTGTGCGTTGCCAGCACACCTAACATCCGTTTTCATTTGCCAATGCAGGATCGATTGCTGGCTTGTTACGAGAGAAATGAAGTCACAGGAGGGCATTGTGCTTTGAAGTAGTCTCCTTCCAGGGCTGGTAATTGATTTTAGATTTAGTGTTGTTCCAGCTGCTCAGACGGCCACAGACATCAGCCGCCTACACCCTCTCTTTTTTAGAATGTGCGCAGAGGGCCTGGATGGGTGATGCGTGTGCCCGCTACATACAGACAAACCTGTGTGTGTGTATGCACATGCCTTCCCTCGCTCTGTGCTTGGGCCCCAAGCATTAGCCAGTGTTCCGTCGTGGGTTCATTACCAACCCCCCAGTAATTGGGTGAAAGAAGCTAATGCGAGATGATTCTGGCAGAGGAGGATGTTCAAAGGATGTGGCGGCATGCCCTCTGGCACTCCTTAACCCCGCCTCCTCGAAGTCTCCACGCAACTTTGATGTCGGCTAATGATCGGGAGGCGGACCGTCGACTGTATAATTCATCACGAGCCAACACAAGGGGGCCACGACGCGATTAAGAGGCTTAATGTGAGTTCTTCCACCGCTACAAGTGGAGTAGTACTCCTACAAGTAGGAGTGCACGAACTCCTAAGCAAGAACAGTCCAAACTTATCACAGCTGTCAAGCCGAGATAAGTCCGAATGTAATGCTCTCACCCTCAGGAGCGTACACCAAAACGTGGTTTGGTGTGGGGCGGTGGTGACTGTTATTGCTGCTAGCCCTTGTCAAGTGGACAGCCCAATTGTCTGTGTGTGTGTGTTGGCTGTTGATCTTCAACACGGGGAGCGCCGGTGGCAGGGTGCTGCCGTCGGCCCCCCTGCGCGAACGCTCGCCCTGTCTGTCCCCTGGGAAGGGCCAGTTGCTCATTCCCAGTGCCTTTGGCACACGCTCCAATCTCTCATGGCAGCTGCTGCTTCCAGAGGGCTGAACAGCTATTAATACTCTGGCTAATTTGACCAATCCATTCAGATGTACTCCCCTGCACCCGTCAGCGCAGTTGATTAGGCAGCACGTCAGCAGGCCTTGAAACGAAGCGGTGGAGACGGGGACAAGCGGGCTGGTAAAACGCCGGACGAACGTCACCACACCACTTGCAGCTTATGCTATGGCGCCATCGTGCATCCTTTTGGCTACACGTTTTGTTTTGGCTTCCCTGTGTGTTTTAGTTGCTGGCCTACGCATATGCAGGCAACGTTGATTTGTAGACAAAGATGTGGTGGTCTTTTATTTCCCGTGATGGTAGCTGTTGACAAATGGTATAGCTGGACGTGGTACTGACGTGTCCGAGTCAGCCAATAGGCAGGGCAGCCCGTCGCCTGCGTCCACGTGCAATGAAAATAATCCCTGTGACCTCATCTAGAGTGGCTGCATTGCTCCCAAGAGCCTGTAGGTGGTGCAACAGCACAGGCTGTGGAGGCAAACACATTGCGTGGTGGCGGTGATGATGATGATGCACACATTTGCAGTCCTGTGCTGGTTACGATAATAAAGATGGCAGCCGTCACGGGACTTACTTAAAGTAATAGTAGCAGGCTGATGTGTTTTGTCTGCATCGCGGTACCAGTTACTACGTAAATCGGCTCAAGATCTGAATAAGGCTTAGCGTGCTTGTGAAATGAAATATGTCTATGCAAATTCAGTAGGCAAGCTTGTCAGAAGATTCAAGACTTCCTCAACGTGTGTAACATTCCACCTGTTCTTCTGCTAGAACTGGCCGTGTGTGTGCGTGTGTGTGTGCGCGCGTGTGTGTGTGCGCGCGTGTGTGTGTGCGCGCGTGTGTGTGTGCGCGTGTGTCGTCATGTTTCCTTATTCCTGTCACCGCTCGGCTCCTCTGTCAGTCTGCCAGCCCACCGGCTCCACGGCGTTCAGCTTCACTAAACTGATCTGCCATGATTTGCCGCTGGTTATGCATCACTGCGGCAGTCTCATCTCACATTCCCCCGTACGATACCGTGCTGTGGAATAATGAACCCTGCGTGCGTGTGCGGCCATGTTTTCCATGATTGCTGCTTTTGACAACAGGCGCCACGGGGAGCTCAGCAAAGCATACCGCAGGTCCAGGTTTAATTTCCGCCGACTGCTGCCAGCGACAGCAAGTGTACTGTAGAGGGGCAAACCTCTGTCGTCCTGATCTCACCTTCCGCAACCCCCACCCCCCCCCACACACCCCCCACCCCCACCGAACCCTCTAGCTTCACAAGCCCTTGCAGCTGCTAGGCATTCTGCCACAGTAGTCTTCACTATGTAAACCCTGGGACCCAGTGCTTTTTACTGTCTCAAGACCCGCCTACTTGACAGGCAGAGGTGTTTATATTATACACGCACGACGACCAACCAAATAACTCCACGAACAAGTCGGTTGTTAAACTTCCACTGAGGAATCGTTTGGGGGAACTTTGTGTTGACGTGGGGTGGCTGTTCGCAGGCAGGCATGTAGGCTAAGGTAATGTAGGCTGCGGTTGATGTTTAAAAGCAATGAAACGATCCGTAAATAAAGCACTGCACCAGCGGCGCACCGGAATTACGGATACAAACTCTGTGAGCGACAGTCAATGAAAAATCGACATCCTCAATTTCTGAAAGCGCCGTGGAGCTTGCATGCGGTCTGCGTATCAGCACAGTTGCTCGTGTGGTGTAGTGCAGATGGACGCACGAGGCGTAAACCGCATGCCGCACTAACGGCCCGCATGCGTTTCCCCTCCAGGAGATCGATGAGGCCTGCAAGCGGATCAAGAGGGAGGTGGACGACCTGGGTCCAGACGTGGGCGACATCAAAATCATCCCGCTGTACTCCACGCTGCCCCCGCAGCAGCAACAGCGGATCTTTGAGCCGCCCCCGCCCCGTAAAGCCAGCGGTGCCATCGGAAGGAAGGTAACAGCTACTCTGTCTCCCTCTCTCTCTCTCTCTGTAGAAAATGCTATGGGAGTCTGTGTGTATGTGAGAGAGATTGAAGTGGGGCGTTTGAAAGGGAGGGCGACAGCGCAAGAGATATTGAGGAGTGTGATGTGGAAAGGCTAGTCGAGGAGCGAGGTGGGTGGATGGAGGAAAGGGCTGGAAAGAAAGGGCTTATGCAAAACTTCTCTCTCTCTCGCTCTCTCTCTCTCCTCAACTTTGGCGCAGAACTGACTCACACAACATATGCTGCTTTTGTCAGCATGCGATTCTGTGCTCTAAATTATAACTGGGTTATTACTCACGCCCAGAGCCTGGGAATAGTGCTGCGCTCGCAGCCGTTTTTCTCTCGCTCGTACGCGTGCACACAGTCTTGAGTGGAGGCCCGTCGTGCACCGCCTCCTTCCAGCCCTGTCGGAGGAGGGTCCGACCTGCCTCCTTGTGAGCGAGCAAGCCTTCCTCTGCTTATTTTTCTGTCTGCGTGGATCAGCTGATCCCGAACAGACATGGCCGATCCTCCCACTGATGCAGACACGGCGGCCCTTTCCAGAAATCATTATCTGGAACTCCCCAGTCGGCGGCGGCAGCGACGCCACCTGGCATGCCATGTTGCTGGCCAGGGATCTGACGGAATAGCAGAAGTCGTCCCCTGCCAGTGAATTAACAAACATTCGCCTAACATCTGATTGTATGGGCGGGATGGGGGGGGGGTTTTGGTTGTCACCACCAATTGATAATGATTGTGCTGTAATTCTGGAGCTCAACTGAAACAAACTATGTACAAATGATTTATTTATTGATTTTAACCATCAAATAACGTAGTTTCAGCATGAACCTGTTTGTCTGTTTTGTCGTTCTTTAACTAACAGTCTCCTCTCTAGCTGCAAAGATGATGCTTTTCAACCGATATCCGTCAATATATCAGCCAAAATGTACGCCCATCCGTCATCGGAACGGAGACAAACAAAGTCTTGCTGAATTCTCGTGAACGAGACCCCTTGCAGCCGTTTATAATTCATAATGTTCCGTTTTCAGTATAATGTTCCGTTTTCAGTGTATGTGGGAGTTTTATACATCAAAATCTTGACTATCAAACGAGTGTTAGGTCTGTCAAGTGTATGCTTACAAGATGGTGCGCGCTGAGGTCTGCCCCGAGTGGAGCAGATCAAACCCTTAGCACACCCACTCTTGAGTCGTTCCGTTTCATCTCCAGCTGTCTGTGTGCGTGTGTGTGTGAGCATTTAAGAGAGGCTCAACATTTTTGGGGGTTTGATTACCTAGACTGAGAGACGGGGATCTTTTTCCCCCAAGTTGAAATATCATCCCCGGTGTTAGCTCCTCTTCAAAGAAATGCTGACATGAAAGCCGGGCCCGGTCACACAGAAAAAAAACGGTTTGACTATTACTTGGCCTAGAGAAGGCACTTTCAAGGTCCTCCATAGCTTAAAATATGTACGTGTAATGTGCTCGCTAGCGCTCGTGTTGATTTTGGTAGGCCTTGAGCTTCTCTTACTGTCATGGCTGAGAAGATGCCGGTGAACTGCAAGAGGAAAGTGTTCCCCTAGTCTGGCTCCATGACCTGTCTACTCAATTACCTAATTTACCTTTCCCCGAGTGGAATCTTAAGTGAATTTGCTCCACCCCTGTATTTGTCTAAACCAGCCGTCAACAGACAGTGTGGGTGAGACTTCACCCATGCAAAGCCAGTGAAGAGGTAGCGAAAAGGAATTAAGGTCCGTCTCGAGCGCTGCCATGCATACTAATGACTGTATTACGCACCCCTCAATTAACATAACATGCTAGCTCGTCATTCTCTCCATTTTCTCCAGGAAAACCACTGATCTTCCATCTTTGAACGGTTTAATCATTTACAGCCGATGCGGCGATGCACTGTAATTAGCATCGGTGAACTCGGGCAAATGTGGTCTGTTTGCGGCGACGTTTGTTTTCCCCACTGTCATGTTCTTGTATATAACCAAACATGATAAAGTCAGTTACAGCCCTCTCCCGGTATGCCCAGAGTACGCTCAGTCCCGCTCAAGTCTTTTTCAACAAGCGTGGCCCTCCCACCAGCTTGAGTGAAAGATGGCCTGTGTTAGGCAGAGTGCTTGCCCCCCTACAGGCTAATTACCCAGAAATAACGTGCGGAGATGATGCCGTAATGATATTACAGATGAAGAATCTTGGATGGAGCTATGGCCTGTGTATGGCGTTACAACTTACAAGCGCGGTCGATGAGGCTATTCCTATTAACTCATGCAATGTGAAAGGGCAGTCGCGTGGCGATCACCGGGGCATTGGCTGGGCAGGGGGTCTGTTTTTCTTAAGGACACTGTGTCGCGTGCCATCCGCTCTGGCCAGCATTTCTGTTCCGACGCCTGTCCCGACCACCACACCTGGCTCGTCTTTTGGCCGGCTACTTTGATTCCAGACTGTGACGGTGTGGCTCATTGACTTCACAAAGATGCAATTCCTCCCCACCTATGGGCAGTGAGTGCAGCTAATGGCTTTCAACCAAGCACACGGCTTCGCTTAAACCTCCGCATTGGCCTGGCTGTTTTTTGCAGTTTGCCTTTCTCTCTTTTCAACTGTCATTCAACCTCTGCTGGCCATGTCAGTCATTTCTAGATGGCCATCCGTCATCCGTCCAACAACCTTTCATATAATTGTTTGCCAGTTACTTATGACTTGTTTTCATCATGCTTCTTACAATGCCTACAGAGGAATGGCTCCTCTGACAGGTGAATTACAAGAGGCTATGGGATGAGTGTGTGTGTGTATGTGTGGTGGGGGGCATTAATAACTAAATGGCATTTTCAGGATGAAGAGAAATCCTTGCTTAAATGGGGGGATTTAAGTCTCTAAGGCTCATGGCTTCAAGACAGCCAAAGAGGCATTGCTATAAAAAATAGTGTCAAGTGGGCAGAATGGGTTCTCTGGACTTGTATCAGCAAACACTACAGAGAACAGTTTTAGATTTTGTGCTGTACAACATTTATTTATGAGGGTTACTACAAAATGTGTACTTATTTCTCTACATGGAGGGTGTTTATGAACTAATTGCATGCTCAACGTCTAAGGGGGAAGAAAATAAATGCTTTTCCTCTCTAAGCTTCCCTTGTATGGGCTAATGGCTAGGGCCTTCGTCAAATGACTTTTCCGCGCATACAACCATCGGCAGCTAATGAGCAAGTTAAAGATGGAGTATGTGAAGTTTCTCCTACCACGCTCTCCTTGACGTAAGGCTAAGAGTGGCAGTTGTCAGCGCGTGCCTCAAGTGTCTCGCCGCTCAGGCACGGCCGAGTCCAAAAGCTTTCTGCAGCCAGCCAGGCTCCGCCGTTTCACAAGGGGGGGGGGGGTTAGGGCTTGCGTGAGACGAGCAGCACATCTCCCGTCTGCCCTCCCCCATCGCGTTTTGTGTGTTTGCCGACGAGAGAGGGAGAAAGACCCGTAGGGGGACGTGACTCATTTGATTCTCTCTCCTCCAATTTACCTGTCATTTCTCACCGACAGCTTTGCTACAGGGGGATAATATGAACAGCTCCACTTTGCCCCCATCGGAGGCCTTCTTTGCAGCCTAAACACACTTCCATTTTAGTGTAAAGAGGGAGGGAAAAGAAACCGCTTCTCTGCCTTGCATTATTTGTCTGTGCGCTATTAAATGTGAGTGAAAGTAACTCTGTGGCTCTGCCCTACTCTTCTATCTTCTTCTATCATCTCCTGTACCACGCTGACAGTTGAGGAATTGGCCTGCCAACGTCCAACCTTTTTGCACTCAGCTCTTCAACGCTGCGCATTACCGGGCGTTGGCGTGGTGGTGGATGTTTGTTGGAGAGGAAAGGGGGAAAAAACACCGGAAATACCACATTAGCCGTTGCTCGCGTACACAAACTAAATTAGGTGATATGCAAAGGAACCGGTTCCTCCCTACCTCTGACTAATCATCTCTCCCTACATCTGACACACACACGCACACACACACACACACACACACACACAGGCTTATAGTTGCAGTTATATTCCCAGAGTAATAATTGTAGTGCTGCTTGCCGCTTATTTTAAGGTGGGTTGTGAGCATCAGTCAGATGACTACACGAGTGCTTATGTGGGAGTATTCATCGCTTCACGCCACCTTAATCCGATGTAGCATGAATCATCACAAACCAAACATTATTTAATGTCTTTTCTCGCAGCTTACTTTGCCTCTAAAAACAAATGCAGTAAATACAGTATTTATACCCTTGATTCCTTTTCTGGCTTAGGAGTTGAAGCCTGCCTCTTTTTTATTTAGGGAAGGTACGCTTTATGCAAGCTGACATCCCTGAAAGACTGGTAACATGCTGAGGCTAGACAGCACAGCATTTGGCGATGGGATGCGCCGCAGTATGGCAGTTCTCTCCACAAGCATGTTGACGCTATATTTGACTTGATTGCAGCTACTGTTGTGCCTCCCAGCTCCGGGTGCAAGGAATATGATGGTATTCTCTTGGACATTCGCAGTTCAGCGACAAGCAACGCTAATTAGAACCGTACACGGCAAACTGGAATGCACAATTATGCGTTCCATTTTAGATTTGGCTTTAAATGTGGGTCTACATATCACCGCTAGAGAATTTCCATATTTCCACAGGTGTCGATTTGACGGCTAGGATTTGCACAGAATGCCCTGGAATAGTCCACCGCCCGTCCTTCCTCTCTCTCTCCCAATCCAGCTGTTCTCATTTCCACAGGTCGTGGTGTCGACCAACATCGCCGAGACATCCCTGACCATCGACGGCGTGGTGTTTGTAATTGATCCCGGATTTGCCAAGCAAAAGGTTAGTCTCCTCCCCAGCGCATCTCCACCCCCCCTTCCCAAAGCGCCCTTTATCTGCGCAGATCATCTGCTTCTGTTGCCTGGAAATCCCCAGATAAACACAGCGCTGCACACCTGACAGTGGCAGAGATGGAAAAGCCAGTTATTTATTCCTCTGACATTTCTCCAGCCTGGAGCCAAGTCTCACACACACGGCTCAATATGTGCCACCACCGGGGGGGGGGGGTGTGGGTGTGTGCGCGTGCGTGCATGTTTATGTCCACGAGTGTGTGTGTGTGTTTTGTTTAAGTCCGTGTGCATGTTTTTGGCAGCTGTGCCATCCTAATGTGCACTATTGTGTTTACAGTGCGATCATACTGTGCTCCATTCACTACATTAAAATGAACCACCATATTCAGCCAGTCTGTTTATGTGAAATGCCCCAGGTTTATAATCCCCGCATAAGAGTGGAATCTCTTCTGGTGACGGCCATCAGCAAAGCATCGGCTCAGCAGAGGGCGGGGCGTGCCGGACGAACGCGGCCAGGAAAGTGTTTCCGTCTCTACACAGAGAAGGCCTACAAAACTGAAATGCAGGTGGGAAACATTCCCGCTTCAGTGACCTGAAAGAACATTTGGCCAGGTCTTTTTATTTGCTGCTGCCTTTTTTTTTTTTCCATAATTTTGCCTTTCATATACGTTGCATTAAGAGTGCATGCATATTATATCCACTTCTTTTGCATGGACTTGAGGGAACTGACTAATAAAAATGAACTATAGCTGGGTTCAGTCATTCTACATTGTGTGCCTGTTTGCTTGTAAATAGGATGGATGCAGTTTTAGAGGCCGGCAAGCCCTGTATTATGCAATCTCTCCCCTGCAAACTGAGATCTAGTTCTCTCAAACAAATCTCGCCCTGTTAGAAATGGGCCCTGAGAGGCCCAGGTCTCCACTTGTCAACCTTCTTTTTTTTTTTACGCATCAGGCTGTGGCAAAAGGGTTTTTCTTTTCTAGATGAGTTAAATAGCCCTTCAAAACGTCTTTGACTCTTCTGTCACATTGACGTTTGAGCTAAGCGTGAGGAGATAATGAGTGCCTGGACTAATTAATGTTGTTGTGTTCTCCTCGCACCTCGTTACTGCCACAGGACAACACGTACCCAGAGATCCTGAGGTCTAATCTGGGCTCAGTGGTGCTCCAGCTGAAGAAACTGGGCATAGATGACCTCGTCCACTTTGACTTCATGGACCCTCCAGGTTAGACATCGCTGCTCGTCATTAAGCTTTGTCGGTTTAATAAGCATCTATTCTTGTAGATAGCAGTTTCTTTTTACTGCCACCTGGTGGCACATGTGCAGCTGTGTCAGTACAAGTCTCGCAGAGCCAGCCTTTACTTGCTTAAAGATCGTGTAAAGCAAATAGATTTACTTGGAAATACTTTATATATGTTAGAAATCCATTCCTTTAAAGATGTGAAAACACTGTTAACTATGTAGTATTGTAGAGTTAGACGGTTAAACTGGATTTAATAATTTCTGTTTCTCTGCCAGAAACGGGGGACAATATAGCAATGGGTTACACATACAATGTAGCTGGTCCCCAAATTTGCATACCCCGACCCATAACACCAAGAGGATATAAAAGCGTAGAGCATTCGAATCAACTCCTGCTCCAGTGCAATCCAACAAGCTGTAGGCTAGATTTACTTGACAAGAACAGCATCTCACGGCATCTGCAGGTGTCATTCCAAAAAGTGATCTGTTAAAAAGTGGTCTCTTGGAAACTTTTCTGCCCATGAGAGCGCAGCCCTATATTAAAACCATCTCATCCTTTTTACCAGTATACTTTTTAAAGTGAAAACACAACTCATAAAATGCACGTGTACATTTTCTAATCAATGGATACCTGAAGATACCTTTTTGGCACAACGCAGCGGTATGGAGTTAAACGTAGAACACGTGATGGGTGTGGTTACAGCGCCTCCTGCTGACAGACCCCCATGCTTGAGAACAGATACTCAAAACACAAATGTGTCTGCTTTACACAATCTTTAAAGTTTGGGACACAGCGGTTGGCTAACTGTGTCAAGTCGTGCTCATTTGTAAGAAGAGGTATTTTGATTTACCTGCACAACGACCAATTGTATAACTCATTGGCCAAAACTAATGATGAGTCTGGCTGCTGGCAGGGCTTGTGGTAGCACTGTGAAGACTACACAATATATTTAAAAACATGGAGTATGGACCAATTAGATCAGTTACCTGCTGTTAAATAAATAGGATATGGTTACTACTTGAAATGAAAAGTAGTTCCAGAATTAACATAATCTTGTGAGTGACCATTCTAACAGCCAATGAAAATCCAGCCAATGAAATGTATATATCTGGTGTGCTGACATGCACACCAGAGATATACATTTTTCCTTAGCCTACTTTATTAAACTTCAAACAAAACAAAAATAGCTCTAATTAGAAATGATCGCCTATCTATGAATTGAAGTAAGCAGGTCAAGCATACTTATATTATATGCCTATTCACCCCTACTCACCGTATTTTCCTTACTTTTCCTCCTAACCCCTATGTGTAGGCCTGGTCTGGTCTAGTCATATTGATCTGTAATAACGTCGTCCGCGTCGGCAAATGTAGTCAGTAAAAATGGTTCCACTTCGTCTATCAGTAGCTACTTCGAGTTTATAGCCTACCTAATGAAATAGGACTCTTTTGAAGTGGTTTGAAGGTTTTTCTATTCATAAAATGCATGCAAAAGGTGGACAGATGGCAATTGTCGTCAGCTAGCAAACAACCATATCATGGTAGGCACCGTTGTCTACAGAAAAGTGAGTGAGCACGAGCAGTAAACTATGAAGTTGTTTCCTTTTGCTGTTTGCATTACGTTAGCAAAATGCATTGATTGCATTGCCAGATTTATGTAGACATCGAGATGGTGTGATACAGCCACGGCACAAGTGCATTTTGCATCTGCATCTGCGTGTGTGTGTGTGTGTTTGAGAGAGAGGGGAAGGAGAGGAGTAAGGTGATCCTTATCACAGCAATTCGGCGAGTCTAGGAAACGGCGTAACAGTGTTTCACTAGATATTGCTAACTTTGAACGCTGCTTTTACACTTTTTCTCCACTTAAAAAACAAAACAAAAGAAAAACGTATTACGATGCCTGCAACACATCGTGATGCTTGTTAGCCATCGGCGACGGACGATGGCATCGTCTGTCGGCCCAACCCTAATGTGTATTTCCATTCCATAACAGTCAAACTTGTGCACCGGCTTGGGAATATGCAAACCTCTTGTTCAACTGTCATCGCTTGATGTGTAATATCAAATCTGGGTCGACTGTTGGCCCTTGGGGTGAAAAGCCAGTAAGCAGAGATGAAATGATCTTTGCATATATGAAGCGGTGCATGCTGAATGTTTAGTGCAACACAGCTCTGTTTGTTGTCAGGCGGTTTTCCCTCCACCAGCTCCTCCTCCGCGTTGGGGGGGAGGAGACGGTGTGCTGCGCGGCGTTTTTCCGGCTGGCCAGTTGATGTATGTATTTATCCATACTTGCTGGAGTTAGAACACAAAGAGGAGTGTTTGTTTGTTCCCAGCGTGTGACACCCACCCAGCTGCAGCAGTCTGTAGCATTGTGTGTGTGTGTGTGTGTGTGTGTATGCACTTTTATCACAGAGACCCCTACCTCCTCCTTTCCTTTTACTAGCTTTTACCTCGCTCTCCCTCCCCACCCTTTCTTGCCGTAATATAGTTTTCATCTCACCTCTGAGATTAAACCCATCTCTCCCCATCCGCTGTGCCAAACGCCATTTTGAGAATGAAATTGGTTACATCAATAGCAACGCTATCACCTCTGCTATTGCCTTCCCTTTATATGCCTTCAGTGAAACGTGACTGACCCCCACCCACACCCCTGCACTCAACGGGCAAGCCTCAAGTTTCTCACTATGGCCTTGTCTGATTCCAGCTGGAAACGGTAGGGGTGAAGGCAAAGGGAATGATTACCTTATTTATCCACTTTGAGAAACCTCCCTATCTTTCTAACTAGCTTCTCAGCCCTGGAAGCAGGGACTGCTTTGGCACAAAGAACCGCAAGATTTCCCCAGCAGTCCTTTCAGTTTATCTAGTTCCACTGGATCAATTGTGATACTTCATGAAAGAACTACCCGTGGACTGGCTGGACAATTCGCCAGCTGTAGCCAAGCAGCCAACGTGAGTCTCTTGGGAGTCAAGAAAAGGTAAAATGGGAAGATTGGACCAGCTTACAGTTGTAGTCTTGGGATCTGTTTCTGTTCTCATGCCATCTTGCATAAGTAGTTGGGCACACACAAGCCAACAGGGATTCCGGTTGGAGTATTCACTTAAATTGGTTAAGAAATGTAATTCTTATTGAGCTGAAATTGACAATATTACACGAAGTTGCTGTAATGATCAGATGATTTCATCAAAGCTCTTAAATAACATGGGTTTACGAGGCTGTCATTAAAGCTAGAATAAGATTTATTCTCAACATCCAAATTTCCATCATAAGCTCCACCCCCCATGTTGGACGCACATCACCATGGCCGAAAATAGTGTGGTTCGCACAACCAGTTGGGGCTGTGTAAGAACACAATGTATTTCTCAGCACATGCAAAAGTGACAGCAAGTGGACTCTGAAGAGATACATTTGACAAAATGTATTTGATAAGAATCACTAACCCCGCCTTTTTAAGTGTCCTTTTCATACCATCGATCAAATATATCTTCTTCAAAGCCAAAGACTGTTTCATTTAAGCTTGACCACAATCTTAATGGAGTACCTAGTCTTCCCTTTTTTACCTGGGAATTTTCAAACACTGGCCTATTTCTCTGGCCACCCACCATGGCCTTCACTCAATAAGCACACGGTGTGAGCAGCCACTCAACCAAATGGAAAATCCAGAAGAAATCAGTAGCGATTGACGCCAAGACTTCGCTTGGTGAGAATCATTTGCCTTGTGACATTTGCAGAGAAGTACATTTAAAAGCCAATGTGATTTAATGTACCTTTAGCCTTTCATCTCATTGATTTGGCCCTTGGTTAATATATTGGGCTCTTGTGTGTTGGGGAGGTCAATATATATATTTTTTTCTGATGAGGTATAGATTTAGTTTTTTTCCCCCCATACTGGTTCATCGTGTAACCAGTACATGGAAATTACTTTCTTTCACCCACATTCAGCCCTAACCATTGGTTTGGTTAGCAACTTTGCTAACACTCACTTTGTATAAAAAGTGGTCTTGATGCCCCAGATCAATATTTGTTCATGAGAGAAAACCTCACTGCTTTTTATACATAGATGCTTTTGACTTTTATTTATGTACCACTTCAGAGAAATTAAACTCAAGCTTAGCCAGTGCTTGAAACAATAGTTCAGCTAATATACTAATGGTCATTAGGCTTCAGCACTCGAGAGGCAAAGGTCAATAATTGCGTCTCGAGGGAAAGTCTATTAACTAAACATTGGGAGTATTTTTTATTTTCTTGTTAAGGCAATAAGTAGAAGCTTCCCGGGTAATTGTGTTAGTCGTTTTGAATTGCCAGATCACGGGATGAAAAATGAGCTTCTCTGCCCGAGACCACAACGTCGTCCAGTGTAGCCTGACTACCAAACCCCTCCTTTCTGTTGACTCCGCTTCATGTTCCACGGCCCTTTGGCCTTCACTCTTTCTGCTAAGTTGTGCTTAAAGCATAATCGCTTCTCTCCTCCTCTCAATTGGCCCTCCTCTGACTGCCTGGCCTGGTCTGTTAACGTCCCTCAGCCCCAGAGACCCTGATGCGGGCGCTGGAGCTGCTCAACTACCTGGCGGCCCTCAACGACGACGGAGACCTGACAGAGCTGGGCTCCATGATGGCTGAGTTCCCCCTCGACCCCCAGCTGGCCAAGATGGTGATTGCCAGCTGCGAGTTCAACTGCTCCAATGAGATCCTCTCCATCACCGCCATGCTGTCAGGTAATGTTAAGTGCTGGCCGGCAGCACGGGTCTGGAGCTGCCGCCCCGTTCTATTGTGCCAGGCCCTGCTGACCTTGCTTTAAAGCCAACGCCCTCTACTGCATGCCTGGCCTCACGGCGGGTGCCCACCAAATGCGTCAAATATTTTGCATGCTTTATTTTTCTGCATCCAACGGAAATATACAATGAGAGGCAAAGTGGCATGTGGGCGTGTCGCGGCCAGTACCAGTACTCTGTATGCCAGAGTGCATTAAATTAGCAATCCAATCTATATAGTAAACATCTTCATCGTGGACTAACTGTTTAACAACCACGATGTTTCTGTTAACATATTTTCTATTTTTATATGCATTTAACATTGACAAGACTACAGCCACAATATCAGAAATCACTAAACTAGTGATCTATGGTTTTCAGATGGCGAAAATATCGATCTTTTTAAAATACTTTTTTTCTTTAAGTCCACACGGACAAAATGCGTTTAATTAAGAGATTCGCCGAAAGACATACTTCTTTTTGGGGGGGCGGGGGTTAACACATTAGGAAACGATATCCATTACTTTAGCAGAGCTAATAGCTAGCTAGCTGAATCTAGTAATTTGCCATACGGCAAAAATTAAGAGTTTAAAATGTGCGGCATTCGAAACGCAACACAGACCAACCATTTCCAACGCATAATTTGGACTGCCCCATTGATAATGAATGACTCCCGGTGCAACGCATTGGACTCAGTTGGTCTCATCAAGCTGGTAACGAAGTAAAAATAGAGGGATTCACTAGTTGTGGTGACCGTATTTGCTCCAAACATCTTTTTTTTTCCTACAACTGCATCAATTTAAACTCTATCTAGCCATGTTTTCGGTTAACTTGCCGGGAGTTTTAGCTGAAGCTGAGAGTCACGACCACAAGCATCAAGCTTTTTGTATTGTATTCCCGGGGGATAATGGCACCCAGGTCTAACGTTTTCACTGAAATGGTCTAAAGCTCATTGAGTTTCATCCATCAAGGACGGTCTGTCAAATGATAATGCTCTTAGTCTTATTTATTTAGCTGAGTTCAGTTTGGTGTATGGAGGCACGTTCCAGGAAGAAATCTTGACCGATTAAATCTTGATTTGATCAAAAAAATCCTTCTGTAAACTTTGAGGATGCTATCTAAAGTGCAGGTTTGAAAAGATGACAGGTCTGCGGTTGCTGGTTGCTAACGTAGGTTGGGACAGTGGTCGTTTTAAGGAGGGGCTTAGCAAGAAATAGACTACGTGTTTACTTATGCCAGACTTCAACAAGAGCAGCAGCCATGGCGGTAATCATAAACAATCACACGTTCAGAGCCCAATAAAGCAGTTTAGAGAATATTAGCTTTTTCTAGAGCGTTATTGTGACTTAATAGTAAATACCCACTGTGATGATGTACTTTTTACAGTTTGACTGTTCATGCAAATGTATTTGACTGTTTGCTGCAACAACAAGCGTGTTCTTTGGACAGCGTTGTGGGCCATAGTTACCCATCATGAAGTTTACCGCCCTTCCCACCCCTAAAAAAGGATGCTAGGCCTCAGGCAGTTAGGATAATAAGTTGCGGCTCCAGCTGACGGGCTAGGCAGCGCCCAGAGGAAGAGAGACCCTCCAGGCACGCAGCATTGGCTGCACAATGTGTGCCCTATGACGTGCTCTGTGCCTCGCTTGAGTCGAGGCGTTGTTCCTGGCTGTGGGAGTTGCTGAACTCATCCTTGTGGGCGGCTGTGTTGGGGCCCATACCAACCTTGTTTAGTCCCACAGTGCTTCGTGCGACCCACCGAGGCTAAGAAGGCGGCGGACGAGTCCAAGATGCGCTTCGCCCACATCGACGGGGACCACATGACACTGCTCAACGTCTACCACGCCTTCAAACAAAGTATGTGCTCTGACGATGCGTGTGTGTTGGGTCGTGCTGCACTCGATAAACCTCTTCCTTAAAATGTAAACTGGAACAATTAAATACTATAAAATCCAGCTCTGGAAACATTTTAGACCATTTTGTAAAAATATAATTTGTATAAATATACTGTAAATGTAAAAAGAGCTTTAATTGTAACAATGCATATCATAGCCTACATGTAGATAGAAATGTGTAAATAGTTGAACCAAAGAAACTGCTAAAGTGAAATCCTGACTATTTCCAGGGTTGTATATTATTGATGTTTAAGTATCACCGGACCAGTCGGTCTCATTTCTGACCTGCCCACTCCCCTGTAATCTCCCTGGCCAGACCACGAGTCCACCCAGTGGTGCTATGACAACTTCGTCAACTACCGCTCGCTGATGTCTGCAGACAACGTGCGGCAGCAGCTGTCCCGGATCATGGACCGCTTCAGCCTGCCCAGGCGGAGCACCGACTTCGCAAGCAGGGACTATTACACCAACATCCGCCGAGCGCTGGTGACGGGCTTCTTCATGCAGGTCAGTGGGAGCCCAGGCTCGTGTACGACAGTCAGGACACACGCGTGTTAACAGCGCTAATATCCCACGCAGTTGTTACTGCGTTGTTTTGTCTATGACGAGCCTCATCTACTTAATGAACAACCAGTTTGACTAAAGCTGAGGGTAAAAAGTACAATTTGTTCTAATAGATAGCCTTCTCAAAGGTGTGTACACAGGCGCTTTGATTTAAACGCATAACAAGAAATCAAAACAATTTGCACCCGCTCTAGTAAATAAATGGCATTTTGTGAAAAGCCATTTTCGGGGGGACCTGAAACAAGCAACCTGACAAGTTGAATTACAGCATTAATATTTAAATATTTGTCAACATTAACCTTTATCTCGGAGACAAATTTGCAGCTCGTGTTTGTGTTTTCGGGGCGTTGGAGCTCATGTCTTTGTTTGGAAAGGTCTTTATTGAGACTGATTGCCTTGGTTAATCACAACAGCCCCTGTCTGCTTAACCAAGTATCTGCCAAGTAGTGACAAATTTGGCCAGGTGAAGACAAGTTAAATGTCTTGGACATTGAACACTGCTTCTCTTTCTAAAAGAAGTAGTAATTTACTTTGCTGAGGCTTTTGCTAAACTGCTACCTAATCAAAATGAGCTGCACATATCTAAGTATCTAGCAGTGGCTTTTCACCCTGTGATGGATTCTTTACTGAATACAGGGTTTCTATTATGTCTGCCTGTTTCTGCTGTTAGTTTTGGTCTTGACATTTAATATTTGCCCCGTCTGAAATAACACAAGAGGACACAAATATGCTTTCCATCTGAAGAATATGGAAAGTAAAAAATAAAAATCCTTAGTGGCTAAAGCGAAATCACGTTTAGTTGATGGGTGATGTTTTGTGCAAATAAAATCTGAAATTAGGCTCTGACAATAAGGGAGTGGAAACACACTGCTGTTCAGGCAGGCTCAAAGGAATATCTTTTGCTGATTGCACATGCGTTTGATATTAATCACACTACAGCCAATTTAATAGTCTAGAGCAATTGTTTTGACGGCATACCTTTTTTAATCTAGCTAATCCTCTTGCTTGCGTTTTGCTCGTTTAGCACATTTGAAAGGCTATTTCCCTTTCAACCTTTTTTTATCTAGCATGGGCGTTTTTCTTTTGTACCATGCAAATGTTCAGGTCAGGCTGTAATCACTTACCATTTCCAAAAGACTTAAAAAGCGCCCCTCCTAGCTGTTCAGTAAGCATTGTATTGATAATACACCCCTCCCCCAGATTGCCCACCTGGAGCGGACAGGCCACTACCTGACTGTAAAGGACAACCAGGTGGTCCAGCTGCACCCGTCCACCGTCCTGGACCACAAGCCTGAGTGGGTGCTCTACAATGAGTTTGTGCTCACCACCAAGAACTACATCCGCACGTGCACGGACATCAAGCCAGAATGGTACGCCTTACCGGTCTCCATTGTCTTGTACACAGTAACAGCTGCTCGGCTAAAGGGCCACGTTGTGCCAGTGCCGTTGATAGGATGCAGCATCTAGGAGAGGCTGCAAGATGATTTACTTGCATTACCCTGGACAGTTCGTCAGTTAATTACAGTTTTATAGTACGCTGTTAGCTGTTGCTCTGCTGAAGGGGAAGGACTTTGCTGCACCAAGAGACTCCTAATGTAGACAAACAGCATTATTTAGGCCAGCCAGGAATGTCTACTTTTTTAGCTAGGTCAAATTGAACACTTGGCATTAAGGATGTAGTCAAACTAATGATGTGCTTTCAGTTTTAGTAGAACAGTGCAGATTGTACTTGGATATATTTGAATACATTTTTTATTTTAAAATAAAATAATCTCTCCTCACTGTAATAGCCAATGCTATTTTCTGCTAATAGCCCCGCACAACTGCCGAGAGGGGATGCTGTAATCATTGAAATCAGCTGGTGTTGGAGATGTTTAGATGAAGTGTCCTTCAGTGGCATATGGCTGGGAGCAGCAGTCATTTATCTCATGAGTGGCATGCTTCCACAACTAGCTTTATGTGGCTAATATGTTTGCTGGGCTTCTCTTCCAGGTTAGTGAAAATAGCACCCCAGTACTACGAGATGGGCAACTTCCCTCAGTGTGAAGCCAAGAGACAGCTGGAACGCATCGTCGCAAAGTTCTCAACCAAGGAGTACTCTCAGTACTAAAATGAGTGCTTAAATGAACTAAATGGTATAAGGATAAAGCTTCAACCTCAGTTTCAAATGCTAGTTTTGGTTGCCTGCGTCTACTGGTTTTCCATAAGGATCGATGTTTTGTTCGCCGCCATCTTTGAGGGTCCCTCATCAGATGAAGAAACGTGCTGTAAATGGCCAGCAATAAGGAACCCCGTCCTCTTCATTGTTTGTTTAAAATATGAACTTTTTACGTACTGTAGATATATACATTCCTCTGAAAACCTTGAAAAAAAAAAAGCTAAATTCAGAGAGAACATCAAGATACATCAGCATTGACAGTTGTATCTGTTAATGTTAAATTAATGGATTAAATGTAGGCTTTTTTTTATGCATTTCGTTCATGTATTTTGATGCCAGTTTAAGTAATAGACTCGTGTCAAGGACACATTAGGAGGGCGAGTGCTGTTTGGTCATACTTCCTCTCAGCTGTTTAAATTAATAAAACATCTAACTTTGTAATAGTTTCCCTTTCTTCAGTGTTGGAATTACATTTCTCTTGCATGTGTCACTAACTCACATGAGCCTTCTTGTTCGGCCTCCCAAATCCTGCTATTTTTCTGGCTCTTAAATGAGGATAAATCTTATTAATGATGGCAACTGAATTACAGTGAGGGGAAATTGTTAATTTCAATGTTTCAGAATGTGATATCTGTGTAAAATCCATTAAATATAGAATCAGATTTAATCTGATGCTTGTGGAGAGGCTGATTATGGATATATCATGCCTATGTATACATAAATGGCCACAAGAATGCCTCATGACATACTTTTAAGGATTATTTTTATTTTTTTCTAACAAAGCAAAAAGTTGGACTGGCCCCCTACTAGACTTCCTTTGGAAGCAATGCCCCTCATTCTCTGGGTCAACAGCCCAAATGAGGCGAGCTGGCTGTGTGGCGGAGCGTGGACTACAAGGAATTGAACAGCAGTGCTCTTCAGAGGCCTGCGATGAGTGGGGGTGCTTTCCTGTGCTCAGGTCAGCCTGGGTTCTTGAGAACCCATGCCTGGTTGGGAGAGCAACCATGGTCCTACACATTCCCAGAGGCCTCCCATCTGTCTTTCAAGATGGATACGTGCTGGCAGCTAAGGAGGGAGCTCCTTAGCGGTTGACTCTTAGGGTGAGACTACCTTGAAAGATGCTAAGTGGTGGTAACATAAACTCGGGTGACTGTATACCCTCGTGAGTTGTGGTTTAAAACATGCATGTTTCACATTTGATTCCTTTAGAAAATATACTTCAGTGTGTAAGCTTGTCTAAAGTTTGTCCCATTTCTTAGTGAAAGATGTACCTGGGCCACCTACTTGAAAATGTTTGGCTGACTATTTTACAGGTTAGACCTTTGACCTTATGCTGTAGTGCTGTTAGGATGCCTGTCCTGCTTAAATCTCTTGTCGTGACATATGCAGGGTTAGGTTAGTATTGTAGCTTTCACGCTTTGGACACTTTGAAGACACGTTTTTACTAGACAGTTGACTGCCCGAAACGTGCATGGAACCATAAAGTAGAGCCAGAAGTCCTGGAAACAAGCCAATAGAAAACCCATTAGTTTGAGTTGATCAGGAAATTATATGGAATTGATCCTGGGTGTGTTTTTTTTTTCCCCTTCATGCTCAATATTTCCTATAGATCCTCACTGCCATAATTAGAAAAGAAAATCATTCTTTCAAGTTGCATTCTGCTGGTGTAGGAGTAGAGGCTGCACTGAAAAATCTTGTAGGCCATGCTCGGATCTTTAAGAGAGCTGTGTGAAATGGGAATGTATTGTGCTTTAAAATGGAATCAGTTAGGGAGATATTTCTTATAAACTTGTTGGCCGGTTATGAGGTCAGCCTGTCTACGGCTAGCATAAAAGTTTTAGCATTGCTCCCTCAACCCCCGCTTGCTGACAAAGTCCTCCATATCTGCTGATGTGAGGGTCCTCTCCATGCGCGCCTTTTTAAGCCGTAACTCTCTAAAAGGAGAGCTACACAAACAACACCAAATGACAGGCGGTTATTGTTGCGTCTGCCCACCAACCAGAATCGTGTTTTCCCTCGCGGCAAACGGCCTCAATCTTCCACCGCCTGCTGTGTGCCTGATGGTGCCTCAACATTTCAGGCTAGTGGGTGGGAAGCTTTATTGCAGAACACCTCAGCATTTCAGGAAATCCATCTACCCACCTACCACTCCCACCAGAACTCCCCCCTCTGCCAGCACCAATTGGAGCACAGACAGGTGTCTTATCTGCATCGCGCAGGACAAGCACAGCCAATCTCGCAGGAAGATGACGACTGGAATGTGACAAATCCATCTGTCCTAGTTTGAATTTGTATGCTAATTTGAAGTAATAGCCCCTCTGGTGACAGTGCAAGGGAACAATTCAATCACGCCATCTCTGAGAGTTGCTTGCCAGGCTGTGATATGGGAGTATATGCACAAACCACTGGTTTAGGCTTGATCGATGGAGAGAGAGAGGTTGCATGTAGACTGCATGTTTAAAATGCTGCGCCAGTTAGAAATGAATCGTGCGACAACTGAAGGCACCTGTGTAATATGCACCCTTTCCATGCCTATAGGCAGAACAAAACTACGTTTGATTTGACCTCATTTATTTCCCTGCAACAAGGTGGGGATTGGTAGCTGCTCTGAACCCTCACCCAATTTCACTGCTGCAATATCTTTTGAGATGCATGTGAATGATAGAAACATCCCCTTATAAAATCACACCATTGCAATTGTTACATTGTCACTGCAAATTATCTCTGCGTGTCCATTTGAGTCAGTGGAAAGCTTTCATGTGTTGCCAGACTGAATAGGAAGCGGAGATCAGAGAATAGGCTACACACAGAGAAGATACAGGGAGTGGTGTATGTGGGCCAGCTGTGCTTTGTATTTCCAAAGAAGACGGCTGTACAATTTGTGATTTCTTGTGCTTCACCTGGGCTGCACATATGGTGCGTTATAATCTTTAATTTAATCTACAAAACAGATTATGGTCGATGGTGACTGAGATAAGCAGCAAACCACATGTTTGTTTTGCCTGCTTTTTTTTTTTACCTGCATGCTTTAAAATCAGGGCAACTTGAGCTACCATTATTTGTCTCAAGATACATTATTTTGTTATCAAAATGTGAACCAGTCAATACGAGATCATAAATCTCGATGACACTAAATTGCTATGAAATCATGTAGGTCTGAAATGATTCCTGTGGGCTGTTGAATTGCAAGGTCACTGTCTAGCAAAATATACAGTGCCTACCGTAATGCATGGCAATTTAACATAGGAAACACTATACAATCAATCCTTGTGTGATATTGATAAAGGATGTGTAGCTCAGTTTCTGTGATACATACAAAGGGAGATATAGTATTAGTCGATAAAGGAGGTGTAGCACCGTTTCTGTGATACATACAAAGGGAGATATAGTATTAGTCGATAAAGGAGGTGTAGCACCGTTTCTGTGATACAAAGGGAGATATAGTATTAGTCGATAAAGGAGGTGTAGCACCGTTTCTGTGATACATACAAAGGGAGATATGGGGAACATTCAGTGACATTTTCAGTGTTTCC
Source organism: Amblyopsis rosae (assembly GCA_025399935.1). NCBI lineage: Eukaryota > Metazoa > Chordata > Actinopteri > Percopsiformes > Amblyopsidae > Amblyopsis > Amblyopsis rosae. The sequence goes on along the minus strand of JAODTR010000010.1, from coordinate 787,377 downwards.
ATTACTCTCACCACTGGAGTGAATCCTGCATGTTGTCTTCAGGGCTCAAATGGCTGCAGACCACATCTGATCAAACCATAGGATCAAACAAGGAGGTCAGAAATAGGCCTGTCTAGCTGTATGTTCTTCAAACAGACCTTACTTTTACAGTATGTTGTAAACCTATACCCAAGCTAATACAGTGATTGTCTTTGTTTGGGGCTGGTTGATGTTGAGGACTTTTACAATTATTTTAATACCCTGAAATGTTAACAGCCTTTTCTTACAGATCATGCAAAAATGGTTTAAAACATCCATAATTGTATAATTTCAAAAACTTTTATCCTACAACAGAGCTATGTAGGTATATCGTTTATTGTTAATTATGGCCAATTTTGAATTTTTACTGTTTGGAGTATGTTTACTTTCTTCCAGTGGCCCAATTTATTTACATTGTAGTCTAATATATGTGGTATTGATAGTGTGCTAAACTGAATTGTTAGATAATATTTTAATAAATAAGTATCTCACAAGCTGGGAGAGAAAGGAAATGTGGTCTGAATTGTATACAGACCCGGCCGGGTTGATTGACATTTCTCTTAGACCCTTATGACCTGGATCAAGGGCCGTAAACTAAACAAACACAAACTCAACTTTTGCTCCCAAATATGTTAAAATCCAAGTTAGTGAGCACAGTCACATTTGCCAAGGTGACAAAGCAGGATACCGATTATTGGTCAAATGTACAGTTCTACCTGCTCGTAGGTATTCTCCCAGGTGATGATGTTAACCGATGGAGTGCCTACTCCAGGTGGGGAGTGAGTCCTTACCCCAAGTGAAGGAGTTTTAAGTACCTCGGGGTCTTGTTCGCGAGTGAGGGGACTATGGAGCGAGAGATTGGCCGGAGAATCGGAGCAGCGGG
>JAODTR010000010.1:767956-786376 GCA_025399935.1 Amblyopsis rosae | reverse complement strand
CCTGGTCCTGGGTCTTCCCCGAGGCCTCCTCCCAGCTGGACGTGCCTGGAACACCTCCCAAGGGAGGTGCCCAGGAGTCATCCTTACTAGATGCCCGTACCACCTCAACTGTACACAATACATCTGGCACAAATGACATAACTGGCAAAAGCGTATCTAATTTCTGGTTCAGCACACCGTTTAAATTTAAGAGTGTGAATAGCTTTCCTTTAGCAGCAACCGTTGAGAGTACTGCATGGCTCTGATGAGAACTTGAGTGTGTCGTTACTTACCGCCGGTCAGCCAGCTTTTTTTTTGTTGGGAGATGTGCTCGAGCTTTTTATAGATATCACATGCTCTGTCACTGTCGTGTGTGCAGTGTAGGATTTTGTGCAAAGGTTTAAGTGAACTTTGTAGGTGGTATGGAGGAACATTGTCTATTCTCATCTTGTCCATTTGATCCCCATACATCAAACTTGAGAGGAACAAAGGACAGTGTTTGGTTTCAGAATTCTGTTGTTGAATTAACAAATCCTTATTCACATTGAGTACGTACAACAGGCATATACTGTATTTCATTGGACATTCTATATTATGCAACATTTATCTCCTTTCTGACATGTGTCACGTTAATATTGTACTCCTTTTAGTTCTGGCTTGGTTTAGCACTATACAGAAATATTTAACATGTGTGGAACCCCACAGCTCCTGAAGTGGCTTTGTCCCACCATTTATGAAGTAATAGGGTGGCCTTAAATTAATTATACCCACACTGCTTTGCAAAAAGAGTTCGTGGGCTTGTTTTCTGTGTCGACAAGGAACCATCAGAGGAAGCAACACATTATGATCAGATTGTCAATGACAGAATGAGTTCTGATACATATTATGGATTGGTGGCCCTTCAGTGTACAGTAGTACTTATTGTACTGTTAGAGCAGTGTTGCTGGTGTATGGGTTTGGCGACTTAAGTGATTTTATCTCTGTATTGCGCCGTGCTGCCTTTTATTCTGCTACGGAGCATGAGAAGTTGCGGGCACAGACTATATTCTTTGATTATGTGTGGGAAAATGTCTTCCTTGCCATCAACAATCCGGCGATACCTTGCGAAATCTGAGATGAAAGGAAATGCAGCTTAGTGAGGAAAGACTCCTCACCTCCTCACCGGGAGGTAAAAGCACTCTCTCAAACATTGAATTGTACATCTGAAGTGTTATCAATTCCACCTGAAACGGCGGGACCCTGGTGGCAGATTCCAGCCTCTGCACTTTTGATCGTCCCGTCATCTTGCTGTAAACAAGCATTTTCTCACATCCCTCTCTCTCTCTCTCTCATATCTTTCTCTCCTGTTCCCTCCTCTTTCTCCCAGCCAAGGTGTCAGGAGAAAAGGGGGGGATCCTTTTTGATTATCTCTGCTGCCGATTAATTGCTTTTCTTAACCCTTGAAACAGACGTGCGCTCCCACTGCCCTGGAGACACCCACACACACCTGTGTAGACCCCCACAGATTCACCGCCGGGAAGAAAAACAACGACCAACGTGTGTCTCTCTCTCTCTCTCTTTCTCACCTCCACCCAATTACTGACCTTCGTCTTTTGATTCCACATGGGAGGCTATCATCGTTGCTATCCGTGTATGTTTTGTTGTTGGTTTAGCTAGCTACTCACTGCGGCACTCTGTGGGATAGCCGTTTTTTAAAGGCAGTCTAGTGTAAGAGGTTTATTAATTTCTGGGAAGCGCTGCAGGATTGGAAGAGATTGGTGCGCCAGTTTCTCAGGATAAATGCACCTCGTGTCAAAAGCGTGTTCACTGGTGCTGGGTCAATAACAGGCACAAAGGGGCCGTTTTCACGCAGGAAAGATCACAGCGTGGCTCTCTTTACTGTCCTTATCCGTGATTAAATAAATGTAGTCTTTGACTTCTGCTAGACGAGCATTATTGCCCTGCGTGTCTGTTTTTATTTACTAATTTTTAAACGGATCTCTTATTTTGCATCCTGCCACTGTGTGTTTAACACCCATGAAAATGGTCTTCAACGGGAGTTCAACTAGCACTGCATTCGTCACTTAACTTCTCTTGCTCTCTTAGCGTTGCTGTGTTTGGCAGGGGCCTGCTTGAATTCACCATTCCTGCTTTCTGGCAGCAGCTGTGAATCCATATCTCTTAACCCAGTTTTTCCCACTGTTGGTCTCTTGCCAGTTGCTTTATTTATATTTTTTTTTATCAGAATGAATGACCCCAGCCAAACTCTAGATGGGCTGTTTATGATATTAATGTCAGCGGGTGGAGACGTTTCTGCTAGTGTGGACCAATTGATTGGGGTTCTTGTTACACACAATACTGTGTGGGATGACAGTCAATCAAACAGTAGCGAGGCTGAGAGCTCTTTTCTCTCTGTCTGTCTCTCTCTCTCTCTCACACACACAGAGTGAACCTCTGCAAGGATAGACTCCCTGGACTGCATGGTATAGTGTGGGCCTGCTGATTTCCTCCATCAGCAGAAAGCCTGGTTGAGCTGAGCTAATTGAGCTGGGCCTGTCGGTCGGGGAGAGGCCCCCCCAACGTACTCTGCAGTATCTTCCTCTATTCATCCAACGCTGTGCTTTTCATCCCAACGCGCTGCACAATATTAAGCCAAGCTCATGCACACCACACACATTCTGGCTGTTTTCCCCTTTTCTTTAGCTTTTCAAGAAAAGCCACCAGATGAATATTTAATATGGAATAAGGATTTCAACTGTGTGGAGTTGTGTCTAATGACGGTTTGCTGACGGCTGAATGTACGTACATGGGCTATTGGCAACACTTTCAATTCTGTGTAACAATGAAGTTCATAGCAATACACTCAAAGAGTATGATGTCAGTGAGGAGACAGACGCTTTTCGGCTGCCATGTTACACCTGGAGAGTGGTCTTAAGATTAAACTGACAGGACCACATTGTCTCTGTCTTCCACAGAGTCTTCACGACAACAAAGGCCGATTACCTGATCCGTAGGAGGGATATTATGAAGTTACACAGCATGCCGTGGGTCCTGAGAGGGCTATCGTGACACCGCGGCAAGCTGTTGACACAGAGGTTCCATGGTGCTTCTCTTTTTTAAAATGTATTTTTTAACCAGCGCTCGGGGAGCACTCAACGGCCCAGGAAATAGCCTTTACCCGCAAAGTCACTTTCGCCGTCCTGTCGCTTGCAAGCGCAGCTAATGTCTCGTTAAGTCGCGGAGCAGATAACGCACCGTTTCGGGGGCCTCGTTTAGGTGTGACACCGGCGCGTCATCGGGCCGGAGGAGCGTTGATTATCCTGCCATCTCCTATTCTGCATCTGAGAGCAAAGTCCTATTTGACCTGCCTCATTGCTCATAATCCATTAGCCCTCCCTTTAATAAAAGGTAAAACATTTGGTCTGCATTATAAATGCTTGATCCCTTTGTTATGGTGTGTTACAGAAAGAATGGGAGTAGACTAGGAAAGAAGGGGGGGGGGTCACTGTACATTATCTAGGAGATAATTACAAAGCAATCATAAGTTGTTTTCAGCAAAGTGGTAAACAAGCCAAGGGCTGGTGCTTTTTCCCGGGAATAATTAAAAGTTTCTTTGTATTTTGTTCGTCAGCGTCCTCACCTCTACTTCTACCTCTTGTCAGGCTAAAGATGGCTGCCACCCGTTAGTGACAAAGAGTGGTGTATATATCAACACGGAGGGGTTTTCTCCCCATGTCTGACTTCACTTTCTTATCCCAGAGCATCTCTGGGGTGCTGTCCAGCTGGCAGATGATCCTGGAGTTTCCAGACAGACCCCCCCCCCTTCCCCCAACCAGACATCACAGTGAGGACACTATATTCCTCCACAGTTCCCTCTTGAATATTAATGCCTGATGCAGGTCTCCTGGCCGTGCCCATAACTCAGTAGGCCCCGGGGCCTGTGATGTCACATCACAGGGCGGCTGTGCTGTCGTTAATCCACTTCTAACGAACACTAGAATCAGTCAATTATCCGTGGAATCGATCAACGTAACCCCAGCACTGCTCCTTTTTAAAAGGGCCAATCAATCTGCGCTGGGGCCCTCTCTTTTTCTTCCTTTTACACCCCCCCTTCCGTCCTTGCCACGCTATGAGGCACGATGCCGTAGGTGGCGCCCTGATGGATCTTCTCCGGAGATGGCTCGCATTCTGATTCTCACTTGTTTATCATGTGGAAGAACTGCAGCTAACCTATCTAAGGCCCCCGAGCTCCGGAACCTTCAAAAACAATTTAGACGATGTTCGTTAACTGTAATGGGTCACCCTGGCAATACAACATCTTTGGGGTGGGGGCAATTCCTAAATTATTTCAGGTAAATGCATTAGCTTGCGCTATTAGCTTGCGCCACACTGACTAACCACTGTGGATAAACGTCAAGCGTGAGTGAAAGAAGGTGGAAGGGGGGGGTGGGTGTCGGTGTCCTACCTACCCAATGACATGCCAGGTTTATCACGTTGAGCAGAGACATGGTCACTTTACCCGGGGCCTCATTCTGACAGCCAGCAAGTCACTTGAGAGTTCCATTTGAAAACAATAACCCCCCCCCCCCCCCCCCCCACCCCAGTGTGTGTATGTGTGTGTCTCTCTCTCTCTCTCTCAATTAGAGAGAGAGAGATCCCTGTTTACATCATCAGTCAGGACAACCTGACTTTGATCATCCCCCTCCATAACCTGCCTGTTATTTACATTTTTATTTTGGGGCGCTTGTTTGATATGCATTTGATATGAAAATCAGTTCAGGGAAAACTTCACACTGCTGCAGGCATTGGTGTGCTTTATCTCATCGGGTGTGTGCTTTGACTGAGGCTTATTTTGTTTTTGAGTTATGTTTTCTTTTCTTTTTTCTCACGGTTGCTCCTGAGCACCTGAGCTAAGCTTGTGATTTTGGGTGTGTAGCTCATCATTGGTGAGGTTGTTCCATATCAGTTTCCTGAAGGATTCAATAAACCCGGTCATAACCCTTTGTTTTTTTGTTTTTTTTTCTGAGAAGGCGATTAAACCCAACACACACTGTGAAACAGCTTTGCCTATCACCGAAGTACACCAACGCAGCAAATCTCCAGCGCGACGCGTCGGTGACATGTCTGGTCTCCAACTTATATCCGATTCCTAAACTTTGCTTTATCACCCCCCCCCCCCCCAATATTCCCTCTTATTTTCTTCCGACTAGCCTGAAGGCCAATGAGAGCTGCTTTGCCACACTTTGCTTATTGCATATGCGCCTCCTTATTAGCTTGTCACCTAGGGTGTGCCGCCACCGCTCCAGAACCCCCCGATTAGGCCCCGTTTGGCTAATTAACTGCCTGGGCCACAGTTGGCTATTTGCATCGTCTAATGGAAGGACTCTGCTGTAGCTGTCCTTCATCTGTCATTCGTCTGATATATGCCCTTTCAACGCCACAATTTGTGCCATAAAGTGTATAAATAGGCCCAAAAAAAAAAAAGGAGCGTCACATTTATTGCACTCATTAAAAGTCCCGGGAAAAATGAGAGTTCACGCCACCCTGTGCGTGCATGTGTGTGTGTGAGCCACAAAAAGCCTTCGTTTTAATTAATAGTGAGAGAGGGAGTTTGTGGGGGGTGGGGATTCCTAGAGAGGGACCCCAATTATGATGACGTCAAGGTACTCTTAAATGCTGCGAGTGAATTGGTTGCTGTTAATTCACCCCCCCCCCCCCCCCCCCACACACACACACACACACACACCCCTCAAGTCTGCGTGTGGTGGGAGGCAGCTCAATTATTCTGTTACGCCAAGAAAATCAGAAGGACACCAACATGCATTCAACATAAGGAATCTAATCTCCCCCCCACCCCTTGCCCACCCGCCCACCCCTACAAATCCTGGCATGTTCCAACACACACACACACACACACACACACACTCTCCAAATCCTCTTCGCGCGGGCATCGTTATGCCGTCTCCCCCAGCAAATGGCTTATTCAGCGGCCTTACCTGCCTGCGCTCACACCGGCGTACCTCCTAAGACCGCCGGGCCAGAAACGTGTACTTAACCCCCGCACGCTTGTTCTCGTTTGACTGTTCGCCACACACACACACACACGCACACACACACACACACACACACCGACCGCACGCACGCATTGTTACTCCATCAAGCTGTCGCGCGTTCGTTAGGGCGGGAAGGCTGCCTCGTTGCCTCGTGTATTTAACAGTTATCTCTTAAATGTTTTTTTTGTTTCGCTTCGTTCGTTATTTGTTTCGTATGACCGAGGTGAGCTCTTGCGCTGTCGCCGGCATTAATTTAATCTTCAAACCGTGTTCACCTTTTGACCTGTGGTAGGGTTTGACAGAGAAAGCTGTGGCTGGCTGTCACATACATAGAAATAAAATGAGTGTAGACAAAAAGGAACTAATCTACATACCAGTCCAGTGTTTCAGCCCATTGTTAGCCTCGTTGGATGTTTATCTCTCTGATTGTGTTTGGGCCTCCTTGAGTTATTTCTTTCTGTTGCCTTGTTGTTGTTGTTGTTGTTTTTCTATTATAGAACAGCTTCCTTGGGGAACGCGCATGGCACATGTGAGCAGATCACTTCTGATTAGTTGGGGCCGCTTTAGAAAGAAGCCTGTGGTGTCGTCTTCAGAAACAAACAGTGGTCTGGCTCCCCCTGGGCAACACTGCCGCTTCCCTAGCACAGCTCAGCCCCCAGGAGATGCTGTTTTATCTCCAGACTGCTGTTGTTAACTTTGGGGGTTTAAACAGTGCGCTTGCCAACTTGTTGTTTTCATTTTTCTTCCCACATCACAAAACAATGATGTTGTGCAGGACTCCGACCGAGTATATTGAATATTTGAAGTTGAGCTTCATCTGTACTATACAGGGGATTTTTCTTTTACAGCTGCATGCCACCCACTACCATTCAAATATTACAATTTGCATTTACAATTTTGTTTCACCAAAATGTTGTGCGAGAGGTGAAGGGAATGGGGAAGGGGGTCAGGTTTTAACTGGGTTTTGGTTTTCTTTACATATTGTATGCCGTTCTGGTGGGTAAAGGGTTTGGGGTGAGGGAGAATGAGGGGAGGGGCAGATAACCAAGGAATGGTAGATACAGTAGTGCTGGGAGGGCGCGTGCAGGCAACTGACTCGTCTACGCTCTGTCTCGAGGATTTACAGAGCTATCAATCAAATTTGACAGCCTCCAAGGACAACTTTGGCTCTGCGTGATTCTTACGTCTGTCCAGTCAAATTGATTCCTTCGGAAGGACTGGTTTTAAACTCCAACTTAAGTGTGGAAAGGAACATCAACCTCTTTGCTAAAGAAAAAACTGTATGCAGTATGTATCTTTCTTTCTCAAATTTAGTTTTTCCACAAAAGGCAGATTTTTAAAGGACAGGCTGCCTGCTTGAAGGTAATTGACTATTGCGACAGATTTTCCACGGTCAAGAACATTTCACTTCAAGTGGCTGCTCGTTTCATTCAATGCACATTGCCCTGTAGGTCTTTCATTCAGGTTGGCATGTTTGACCAACTTTATGGGGAAAATCTGATAAGGACTTGGACTCAACGTATGGTCTTGATAGGAGAGTAAAGGGACTGCATGAGCGCCATGCGTCTGAGTTGTCATGACCAAGTTTATGAACCTGACGTGAAGAAAGGCTCTTGGGATGGTGAGGTTTAAAGGCAGGGTTGGTTATTTTCCAGAACGCTTGATAACTTTGAGTTCAAATCAAAACAATGTCTAGGAAACGGCATCGGCCTGCTGAGCATGCACGCCGCACTCGTCTTGTCTGTGGACATTGTGGTGATTTGGGACGTGCGGTTTAATAATTGATGCCGGAAATCAGGGCTCAGCTTTTGAGAATCTATAGTAGGCTGCCACCAGTTCGCACGCACGCACACACGCACACACACACATCACCCCAAATGATATCTGTACAGGAACACACATGATCCCGCCCTGCAATACATTTGGACCCCAGAGCATTGACCAAACTAAATGTGGGGGAAAAAAGAAAAAACATTAATGCTGTATGATGAATTATGCTGTCTTCTAAATTGTCTTGCCATTGCTTTTAATATGGTCTTTAAATTTTGATATCTCGGGTTTTTTTTCTATTTTTTTTTCTCTCTGGTTTCAAAATCTAATTCAAAGGAACATTATGCCTCCATTTTACTGACTGAAATGACTACAGACATAAATATAGAAACAAATTGAGTCAAGGATTATCTAATGGAGTGTGCGTCAGTGCATTCTGTCACAAGCTTTATGTAAAAATATTGCTTGACGGCCACAGATCCGCGACTGTTGCTACCATTTCCTTTGCCATGTAACAACAAATTGCATCAGCTCTATTTGCCTTCAGCCGCGAGATTCAGCATTTATTTCATACATGAACACGCTGGTTAATACATATCTGGGAAGAATGACTGGATTTGTGAGGAGGAATGGCATGACAGTTGCTCCGTTTTTCTTTTAACAGGACACATGCAAAAAGTTTGCATGCTGTGTGTGAGGAGACAATCTAAGTGGAAAGAGATCATATATTTTTGAAAGGCTGGTTTATTCCACAAACAAAGAGGCATTTTGGTGGACATCTGCAGTAGTCACGCCACAGCATGGCAATTTGGGTGACAGATAGTTAAGATTATGCAACAGGGGTAGGGTAATTTCCCAAAGGCCATAGCATACTATGTTTATATAATGTGATATACAGTGCTAACTGCCCATTTTGGGGTACACTGCCCCTTATGGGGCGGATGGAAATCATAATAGTGACACATAACAGGGATGGAATTGGATGTCTTATAAGCTCCCATGGCCAGGGGAGTTCAGAGGCAACAAATGAACATTTCAGGGACCCAGCTGTGCTCACCGATTTGAGTCAACAACCCCCCCAGACCTCCACCTCACCCCCCTAAAGGGACATCCCCATGTTGGAACACCGTAAACAACATATTTGATGAAAAAATTGAGAAAAAAAGAGACCCCCATCTAGACAATAGCTAGTACAGATGCCCCCTCCGTGCCCGATCCTTCCCAGGGCTTTACTATTTGTCTGGACCGCTCTGCACTGGAAAGCTGTTTCCGTGGTTCCCATCTTTAAAGTGCAAGGCGTCACAGTGAGCGCTGCCAATTCTGGATTCGAAAGTTGGTCTGTCATCACACCCCCCCCGCGCACATACACACACACACACACACACACACACACACACACACACACACACACACACTCCTCCACACTGCCTATTTCACATTATGATCACCGTTGCCTTTGCCAAGTGAGCTGTTGGGCCGCCATCGATTGCCTCAGGTCCGGTGAGCCAGGAAAGGCGTGCACACGTTATTGGTGACATCACCCCTTCAGATAGGCATGCTATTTGTGTCTACTACAACCCCCCCCACGCACACACACACACGCATACACTCTTTGGAAGGGCGTGCATTAAGAGCTGCTACTGATCCTGACTTATTGAGACATCCCAGTGACTGTCGGTGCACATGGGTGGGGACCCACCGGCTGCAGAATGCAGTGCACCCTCCCCATTCCCTACTACCGCCGTTTGTTTATTTACTCTCTCCCAGGTAGGCAGTGGGAGCGGTGCTGACAGCCAAACAATGCTGTGCTGGCGTCTTCTTCTAAACCGACCCAACCACCCCCTCCCATCCACCCACCCCACCAACAACAAAAAAAAGAAAGAGTCTCTCCTCCAGTCAGTTGTCTCTGTTGACATGGGAATCCGTCACTCCTCACACGGGGGAGAACAGGGCGCGGCGGCAGCCATTACTATTCATGAGACGGCGGTGATCCACTCTGTCACCCGTTGTCAGTGAGAGACGTCTGTCTTCACCGGCGAGCCCCTTCGCCTCTTTATCAGCCGAGGGGGGGGGAGGGGGCTAATGAGAAGCACCAGGTTAATACCACCACTAGAACAGCGATGGCTTTAAACCTCTTAATTCATTTAGACGCCGCAAATTAAAACCCCGTGTGTGCGTCGTTGTGGACACACTGTTGAATTTTAGGCGAGTGAAATGGCGGGAAACAGAGGCACAAAAAGCTTGAGGGATTATGACTATTTTTGAAATGATAATGCTTTAATGAATTCACCTGGATCGGGATGGGTCCCTCCGCTGAACAGCCCTTCCGATGGCAGCTATAAAGACAAAGTTAATTCTCGCCGGGGAGGTGTCAAGCGATACAACCGCAACCAAGTGTGCCCGTGACTCATTGGGACACGCAAAACCCTCAAAATAACTGGGCTTAGCCCCGTCAAAATGCCTTAGTCCAATTAATGCATGTGGAAATAGCAGCCATGACTAAGACCACGCGACCTTCCGAATGCGAAAAGTGTAAATTAAAAACTCATATTTACCCTGCAGTTGTCATGACATGACTTAGTCAGCTTGCATTATTTCATCAGCATGCAGGAAACAGTGTTAAGCTTTATGGGATGAAAACAGTGTCGCTCGGCTTTGGTCAGTGCTCTTTATTAAAGGAATACCAAGTAGCCTAAGCATTTCACAACTGATATAAACTGAGGTTGTATTTGGGTCCGTATGCAATTGATTTACATTTATTTTTTTGTTGTTGTTTATATTCAGCTTGTGCTTGTTTAAACAAAGCTATAGGCTACCTTTAAAACGTCAGGCAGATTGTCTTCTGTGGCTCCTTAAGGCCATTTATCTCAACTTCCTTGAGACCACCTTACGGCCTCATCTTCGGTGCTGTCCTTGACGCACGTTATTGCTACACTAAAGAGCCGTGGCCTAATCACGGGCGATCATTCTATGTGCTGTATTAGAGATTATGGGTCCATCTCCTAACCACCCCTGCTTGGGCGAGACAGCAGGGCGTTTTTAGATGACTGAATAGACTTCCTCCGATAGCGGCGGTGTAAATTTCACCAGCACACATCCGTCCCTGCATCTCCAGCAGCAAATCTTCATTTATTTACCCGTTTGTCAGTTCAATAGTTATTTTATGGCGCCGTGGTATTAATTGGACTGCTTCCGCCGCACAACAATTCAAGGCCCAGTACGTCCATTTTAAAAGGAGCGTTCGGGAAACACAGCTGAACGGCCTCACAAATCAGCCTAAGCTGAGAGGGGAACCTTGCCGTAATGTGACACAATCGCACTAATCTTTTATTTACAATGCGCTATTTCCTCAGCCATGCAAGGAAAATGTCTCACAAGCGAGAAGCTGCCGCAGAGAAATAGAATTGTTTGCGCGGTACTTGGCTGGGTTACTCACGGCTTGAAGTTGTTTACTGGTTTTGTGTTCTGAAATGCCCAGTGTAAACCAAACACTGTATGAGAAATGTATTAGTTCATGTATCTTATCATTTCAGCTGTCATGTCAGATGGCCTTTTAAACTGTAATGTGGATGCTTTGAATATTGGTGAATTTGCTTGCTGTCCAGTGGAATAGTTTCCCATGGCTAGAATATAGTATATAATAAATATAGGTTTTCTTCCATGTGTGTATGTTTGTGCACATTGTGTGTGTGTGTGTGTGTGTGTGTGTGTGTGTGTGTGTGTGTGTGTGCGTGTGTGTGAGTTGACATTCTGCTTTTCCTGTACTATAGCTTTTAACTGCGTTTTATTTTAATTTTTTACCCCAGCATTTTGTATTTGCAAAATACTGTATTGAACATAACAGTGAGCTTTGAAGAATTTCCCTTTCCTGTTGAACTCCATTTCAATGCTTTCAAGCCATTATCTTGTAGAAGATATTTTAGTTTTATATCAGTTATGGCTTTAAAAATATATATATTTGAATGCAAAGAGAACTATTTTGAAGGGGTGGGGGGGGTTTGTCACTTCATTTCATCTCTTATTTTGTTAAACACTTAATACTTCTGTGACTGGACATCAAGATGTATTGTCTAAAACAAACAATGTTCTCAAAGTGTCAGGGACATCCAATTTAACTGCCATCTTAATGGAATCTATAATAAGTGTATGGACACAATAATGGCAAACCACTCCAGCCCCTGATAACACGACGAGCCTCAGAAGCCCCCACGACCGCCAAACGACACCGCAAGACTGTTCCCCAGAGCAGAACATGGAATGAAAAGTGGACAGACAGCAAGCAGAGGTTATGTCAGACTGTTGCTGTGGAGATTGGTTTATGATTGAACTGTATAGCTCTTTTACACCCTACACAGGGAAGTTTATAACACGGTCAGAGTGTTAAAGGGACCTCCGCTATCTGTCTATAACTTTCTCTGTGGAACAAAACCACCAGTACTGAAATGTTTTGTTTGTATGAAGCTATCGCTCCAATACACACCCTTCTCTACCCCTCAGCCTGTAGTCGCACATGTAGAGTGTGTTTCAAAGATCAGCAGTGAGTCGTGGCTAAAGGTTGAACGATTACAGTGACGCAATCAGGTCAACAGCTCCGCGGCTCCTCCCTGATTTGAACCCCTTCACAACCCCCTGCCTGGTCTGCGAGAGCCATTGTCTATAGCCGTCGCTCGCAGTCGCCGACACAGCGGCTGGTTCCCCTGCATTTCCCGCCAAAAAAAATAAAAACTACTAAAATAAAAAGAGCCCCCACTTCAATTTCACTGTTCTTTCATGCTGTCAGCTGAGGGAGTCAAATCACAGACTGTCAGAAACCGCTGGGACTGAACTAGGAAATGTGTGGGCTGCAGACCAGATGAGACGGGCCTCCATTGCACAAGAGCACCATGCTACTTGATGAGGTCGTGTGATGGTATGTGTAGCCATGTTCACTCAGACAGTGTTGGCGCTGTTTGTCCTGTGAAGTGGATGGCTGTGTTTGTGTGTGCGCGCAGATCCAAATGATGGAGTCAAGAGTCGAGACACGCCTCCAATGATCTACAGCTCCTATGGGAGCTACAGAGTATACAGGTCTGTTGATGAGACTGCTGTGTGTGTGTGTGTTTGTTCATGTGTAAGCTACATAAGTGCTGGTTTGACAGACAGCTATTGCATCATGAAGAATATCTGCATATCAAACGTGTAAATGGGCAAGCTAGTTAAACCAAGTAATCACATAACCTCAGGAATATGAGTAGTAAAACTAGACCGCCATAGGAACCGATTATCTTTTTTGTTCGTGACAGCTTGATGAAATGAATCGTTCGAGAAATATTTAAACAAGATTGCACGAAGGCCGGGGGAACATCAGTCAAATGGACGCAAATAAATGTTTTGTTTGTTAACTCCTCTGCAATTGGGTTAGGTACCCCCATCCTCCTTTCCCTTACACCCACATGCTCCAGAGGTAATGATTGTGGAGATACCCAGTCTAAAGCCTTCAATCAGCTGTTTAGCTCTTTATGCTAACACAATTAGCGGCAGCTGCTTTGGAGACGGACTTGGGGAGTGGAGGGAAAAAGTGTCTCAGTGCAGGGGTTGGCTGTCAGGCCACGGCCGTGAGTATAAATACTGACAATAGGAGGCAGTATGAGCCTAGAGCATTGGCAGGCTTTGTTCTGCTCAATACACATCAAGACTCAATCACTCCCTCTCTGCTCCCCACACCCTCTCGCTTTCTCTCCTCCAGTTGTCCCCCCCCCCCCACCTCGTATTGTGTGTGGCGTACGCTTGGCGAGTCGTTGCAGATGTTGCCCGTAATGACGCAGACGGCGCACACAATCGCACGGAATGGAAGCGGTGCTCGCTGAAATTAGTAAAAAATTACTTTCTCATTACCCCCCTCATTGCTCCGGTAAGTAGTCTGTGTTTCCGCACGATTAGGAGGACGGCCAGCACACGCGCGCACATACAAGACAGACGTGCACACATGCCAAGACAGAGGAAAGAAGTGGGGTTAGGTTGATTTCAGAGTGATCGCTCAGACATCACAGCGGTGAGATTAGCTTGCGTCGCTGTCAGTCTCTTACCCTCTCCTTTGGACTCAACGTTTGCATCCTTTCTTGGAACCAATTATTGCACAATCTTTGTTGAACAGTGTGCCCCATTTGTTAATCACAATTACCTTATAGCCTGAGAGGACATACTGTGATTTATTTCAGGTTTTAATTTAGGCCTAAGTGTTGTTGCTTGCAGGTTACAATTTACACTTTATAGGTCTTAACGTACCCATACAATTATTTTCACCAGCCCATTGTGTAAAATCTAGTATCATTACATGAATGAATATTCTAATGATCTGTTTAAGGCAACAAGTTTTCATATTTGCATGTTTGAGCTGAGCTAGCATTTTGCAGACACAGCGGCATGAAATCCCTTGTGTGATACAACTTACGGTTAGCAAGCGTTGCTAAATGTCTACGCCGAATCCTGAGCAAACTGTTTATTTGTTTAAAGAGCACCTTTATGTCAAACATGACACATAACCTCTATAACAACTGTTGTTTATTTTATTCCCCCTGTGATTTGTGATGTTGATTGACAGTAATTTATGGCATGGGAAAGATGTGCGAGCCACGCCCGCTATGGAATAACTGTTTTTAAATGTGTGGCTGAAATAAGGACTTAAGTGGGGTGTAGTTGGCACGGTTGGGTAACAGATCACTCAAGACGTTACGGATCTTTTGTTGCCAAGATTGCTTTACATGAAACCCGGGAACTGAGAAAATGCAAGGTCTGCGCAAAGCAGTGCAACAGGAAACCCGGAATATGGTAGCTTGAACCACAGATAAAACTGATTTTTTTCCCTTTCCTCCTTTTTATAGGAACGCTTGCCTCCCTTCATCTATTCTTCGCTCTCATTTCATGTGTTCTTCGCTCACGTGCACTGTGTAAGCCGAGCACGCTCAGGAAAGATGGGACAATACAACGGGCCCGCCTGCAGATGTAGATATGAATTACATTAGCCAAAAGTATCCATCCATATTTGTAATGTGTGCGCCATCCCTGAGCCAGCAGAATCTATTTGTTTAATTCAGATTGATTCAAAGTTCCTTTAACCCTGTTATTCATCCCTACAGGCAGAACGGGCCTTCTCTCCGAAGGCTTATTTACAAATACGCAGGCAGAAGTCCCCTTTCCTTTCATGATTGTTTGAACAAAAATGATGGGCCTGTTCACCACATACATGTGATAAAATGGTAGACATTCTGAGATGCAGTGTTTGTGTCATAAAGGTCATCTTCTGATGACTTTACGTATATTCTGCACACAGAGTGACACTGGTCTGTTTTTAGCAGCCAGGACATTATAGCACGTTTGAAATTAGACTCATTCTTTGGCCAGGAACATGACTGTGGCTTAACGTGTGATGGTCTCTTTAGCACCTTTCCTTGGCGGTTGAACTTTGTACATTGTCATGCCTTTTATTTCTCCCACCAAGCGATATTTCTTTCCACTGAGTCCGGTTTCCACAAAAAGCGACACACCACAAATATCCTCTCCGCTGTAACGCTGCGGCGGTAGGAATCATGTCCGGCGAGTTAAATATATCCCACCCCGTTCACTGAGACACAGGCACACTTCATACCCGAAATACCCCCGTGCCTTGCGTCATGGACCAATCCAGACGTAGTTGGAAATGCGGAGATAGGTGCCAGCTCTGGGGCGAGCGTGCCTGAGGCTCCAGCTGCCTGTGCCTGGGTCTTGTGGTGTGGGCACAAGGCCAGCATGCTTCCCTTTGTGCAAATGAAGCGCCGCCATTTTCAATTTTTTCAATTTCTTTGTTTTCATTTTTAATTTATAAATTTTTTTGGGCGGAATTGTTGCTCTCCTTAAGAGCGTTGCTTGCCACTGTGCGATCCTTCAACGTGTGTGTTTTTGTCAATAAATCGCAGCCCTTCTTCCACTCAGCCGGGCTCAGGCACTGGCATTAGTAGGGAGCAGGATGGCCTCGTGGCTGGGTGTTGGGCTCCCAGCCGAAAGGTCTTTGGTTCGAACCCCGGTGCTGACCTACCTGTAAGCATCCTTAAGCAAGATGCCTAATCCCTAACTGCTCCTGGTGGTTGGTTGCGCCATTGCAAGGCAGCAATCGCCATCAGTGTATGAATGTGGGTGTGACTGGGTGAATGTGAGGCAAAATACTGTAAAGCGCTTTGAGTGGCCGAAAGGTATATAAAATGCAGTCCATTTACCATTAGAGACACAGTGTCAGATCTCCACTATGATGTCATGGAGGCTTTGCCTTGCGCACGCTAGTGTTCACCCAGCAGGCTAGTCAGGTGGCATGCCATTCCAACCATATGTAATACATTCACCAGCCTCATACGTGCACATGCATCTATTAAATTGCATACATGTTATTACATGTATAGCTCTATGACTGATGCACACAGTCGCATAGAATACACACCTTATTTGTTTTCTCCACAGTAGCAGAAATATGGCCATGCTTTGTCGGCAGTTACTAAAACAGACATGGTTTTCATTGTTGTGCATGTCTTCATATGAATATGAAAAGGCAGAGCTGTATATTTCATTGAGGTGGGTGGGGGGGAAAAAGGCTTGGGAGCTGCTGAGAGGCTTTTGGTGTTGAAGCCGTCATCAACTCTAGCCAGTAAATTACTGTCATTTTTTAATTTGCAATAGTCTTTCATTGGGCTCACCATGGGGGTATTGTAAAGCAACAGATGATTTAAGACCATCTTTGATTGGCCCGTTGCTTCCCCCATCTTTCTCTCTCAAGGCCTAATTAATTTGGTATAGATCTGATTTTGTAATTAATGTGGCTATATGAAATCTGAATTGGTCCATATTTCTAGGCTGTTCTCAGCCTAGAATGTGGATGTGCTTGGATACTCCAAATTAGTTTTAGCATAGTGCGGGGGTCATCTTTGCTATTTAATGGCCGAGGTGAACGTCTCAGAGCAGCTCACATTTATACATTGTCTCTTTTGTGGTAAATGGAAGCCAGGTGGAACAATGGCTGTGAAGGCACTGGGCTTATAATGAGTAATATGCATGTTTAAAGAGAAACCGTTTAAAAACACTGCTGAACTGAAAGTAGGGCTTTACCAATCAACACATTTTATTGGATTACATTTGACATAAATGTTTATTTTAAAGATAATATCCCATTCTTTGTGCACTACCATACAATGCTCACTCGGCTACACAAAAACTTTTCTGTCATCGGTAGATGTCTGTTACTCTGCCCTTCCTTGCTGTGATCAGGAAGGGGCGCATTACTTTTTTTGTATCCAATAGGAAAGCCTTAAACCATACAGTAACACCTGGTGAATGTATTTTCTTCAACAGTTTCTTGTACCGTATGTAGTAGTATTCTCAAATATAAATTGTAGCAGGCATATTGTATTGATTAGTGACTATAAATTATGCTAAATTATTAATATTCCTCAACATTTTCACACTAGTTTAAAGCTAAATAAATTGCACTATTCTAAATGACATTGAAGGAACAACTGGGAACTCAATCCTCAACTAATCACAATGTGCAGAATTTATCAATCCTGCCTAAATGGCAGAATATGGCGGCATTAATCTGCATTATGAGGTCAGTGAAACGGTGTTGACATTTGCCTGCCTGGCTCACATCCCTGTCTCTTTGTGTTTGTGATAGCAGCCTATGTAAATAAGGGAGCTCTGCTCCTCTGTTTCGCCTCGCCTCAGAATTTGTTTAGGATTAGAAATCTCATTTTGCCGCGAGGCCTGCTTTGCTTTAGATCAGTCAGCTCATCTGCAGATCTCGGGCCAGGTAAACGCCACTGTTGGCCTCAGCATTTTCTTCTTATTTCTTTTTCAACGTGCAATTTACAGCGAGAGGGTGTGCGCCCTGCTTCGGTCACGTCAGACTGAACGTGGGGGTCTGGTCGTGGGTGGTGGGGGGGGTGTGTAGTGACGCCTACAGGTCACGACTAGCAAGAGCAAGGGGGTTTAACTACATAACATTTCAACTTCTTTCTGCTGGCGGAAAGCCCCGAACACAATCCCTGTTTCACAAAAAATGGAAAGGCAAGGCCTTTGTTTGGCCTTTGTTGTTTGGAGGGGGGGCGGCAAAGTGAGTGAGTGAACTGTGGCAGCTGAGGAAGGATGACTGGTGCTGAGGAACAGTGACTGACCAAAGCTGTCGGGCTGACTTTAACATGCTTCCTTCTAAGTTCCTAGCCTATGTGACATTTTGTTCTTAAAATGTTTTACCTCATCCTCAGTGCAAATTGTGCAAGGCTACACAGCAGCCATTTTATATAGCATTGTAACAATATGGTAAATTGCTTTTGACAGACAACATGGATGGGAGTTGTGCTGTTTTGTTTTTGCTAACTTTGCTAAGAAACACAACTCTGATTATGAAGTGGAAACAAATGTGTTAAAAAAAAAACTTTTTTTTTTGTTTTACTGTTGTCAGAATTGTAAATGAAGGTGAAGGCATTTGAATAGTGAAGACGCCTTAGCTAAGCCTGAGTGATGTCTCCTGCAGTTTTTGTTTTGTCACACTTCTCAAGCGCTGTCATGCACGGTGACCCATCATTGTGGCAGGCAAACACTGCTATTCCTGGCTACTAAATATGGGTATTATCTGGTGCGG
>JAODTR010000010.1:731849-767856 GCA_025399935.1 Amblyopsis rosae | reverse complement strand
AGTTACAATGATTTGTAATGTATGTATTGTGTCTGTGGGTGATGGGCCCAGCACGTTGCTGTGCCCAGGGCCCATGGGCGGCTTAATCCGTCTATGAACTTAAGCAATGTTTTATTTATACAAGTGGAAACAAGGACATTTGTTATCTGCAAACAAAATATTTAGAGCTTTGTATTTCATCTGGGTTTGTTAAGGTGAAACCAAACGGAAACATGAAAATAGACTTTTGTCACTATTGTACACGTAACGTCAAGTGTTAAATATAATGAAATGTTGGAGGAGCCAGGATCGGCACAAACAAACAGAAAAAAGTGGGCTGTTTCAAAGCGAAAAACTATAGTTCCTGTATTAATTCAGTAGCTGAAGGAAAACGCAGGTAGAAAGGGAGTTGCCGCTATTCCTTTTCATCCTCCATCACCTGCTCTGTTCCTAAATTATAGCACCAGCTTATTAGGAATGTTGACAATACAATATAACATGACTCTGGCAGTGCTCTGCAAAATAGTGCCTCACTAAGCAATGCAAACAACAACTTCAATTATGATTTCTCTCTCTCTCTCTCTCTCTTTCTTTCTCTCTCTCTCTCTCTCTCTCTCTCTCCTTTGTCAGAGAGTCGCTGTATTTTTATTTTTTTATGCTGCACCAAAACATGCATACCGAACGGCATGAAGACTTTTAGATTAAAATTGATTTTCCTTCCCTCGGGAGGCAGAATAAGTCAGCAATGGTTGCCTGCACATTTATGAAACAGATTTAGTCCATTGACTTTGAAGGCCATTTGATAAGTAATTAAATTGCTTTTACCCAAGACAAGGTGACAGTTACCTCCCAAGTGTACAGTAGTGCTGTAATGGTGATATACTAGGACCTGTTGTTCTTCTAGCAATGCTGCGTTTACAATAACAGGCAGCATAATAGATAATCTGTTGCATTTGATTCAAATGACATGGTGAAGGGGTTGCCGCAGACATGTATTTGAATATATGCAGTGCATGTCATTTGCACTGTACTGTACTTGTAGGCGAGTGAATGTGTGTGTGTGCACATTGAAGTGCACACACACCTGAAGCAATGCTCAGTGAAACAGTTGGCAGCGGTGGCCCCCCTCTGCTTGGCACGTCCGCTGATTAATGAGCCGTCCCAGCTTGGTAACCTGGGACGGACGCAAGGCCACACATCTGTGTCACTCAGACCTGACACCTCCTCCCCCAGCCCGGCTGCCAGTGGCTCACCAAGGGATCTCCCAGATGTTCCAAGGTCTCACCCCTGTGACCCCCCCCCCCCACTCTCCAAACCACCGTTGTGACATTTGCGTTTGTAACAGCTGAAGGCGTCACAAGACATTTCTAGCAAAGTTCCAGGGCTTATTCGGGCACAGGCCAAATAGACATCGCACACATCACATTTGAAAAAGCCTTCTTTTCAAAAGTAGTTAAAAAAAATTTTTTCGCATCGTGTCTGGTATAAGTTGGGTTTCTGTCAACGGCACTGTGCCTGGAGGTGGTAATTTTTGGTAATGTTTGCGTAGTAGTGATTTGGCCGGTTGTGACGCAATTATGCCGAGGCTGCGTGCAACTTTGTCCCTTAGGTGTGTGTGTGATTAGAGCTGGTGTCTGTGATCAAACATTTGATTTGACAGGAAAAGAGATGAATCCTCACTGTTAGGCTTTCTCACCTTCACTAGCATCACATGAAGGTTGGAAGGTAGAACACAGGCAACGATGTAATTTCTCCTGGTTAGCCTCAATTCTTCCTTTGTATCTTTTTTGTGCCTCATTAAGCAGTTCGACCTGGGTTCAAAATACAAGGACTGCCCTCCTGGGAACCAAGTATACGGCTAATGATAAAAGTTCAGCAACCATAGCTGATATATAGTTGCTCTCCCCAAAGGGAGGATAATTTATAAAACCTCGTCCTCTACTACCTTCTGTGTGCATTGGAGCTTTGCAACGGAGCCACCGCTACAGGCCAGCAAATGTATGTTGATGCTGTTTTCATAATTTTAGTTTTCCCTTATTTCCCACAAATAAAGAAGGTTGGTGGGGAAAGTGGGTGTATGGGGAAGGGGGAAGGGGGGGGGGGTCGTAATGGAATTCATGCCAAGGCATTGGTTTATAAATTAGGTCTGCGCCAAGTTTCATAACGTTATTTAGATTCCTGTGTACAGGGACCCCTGTTCCAGCTCCCATCAGCATGGCGACAGAATCAAACGTGAATATAAGCTGATGTAGGGAAATTGGTTTGTAATGTGCTGATGCTTCGGAGACCCTGTGCGAACGCGGAAAGCAGCAACTCCTTGGCAGGCGCAGAGTGATGTTTTAATTACTTGAATTGGAATGATAACCACAGCCCCCCCGCACCAGAATGAAACAAATTAATAGGGTTACAGTGGAAATTCACATCTCCTCCCCACCCCCAACACACCCTCCAGGAATGCCTCATTTTACTTTCATAACACGCCACTTGTCTGCCTCTCCAAAGCTTTCCCTGCAGTCCTTGTTCCGGATGTGCTGTTGGGTGTGAAATTTCGAGGGATCTAGGTTTCTGAAGGGCTGGCCCTTTGATGTGGCATTCACCAACATGAGCCCATGGTGGCGTCTCTTCCATGTTCTGCGAGCATGACGGCCCTCTGACAGGGCGAAGAGTGATGTGCGAAGACGGCGGCTGAGTAATGTGTTTATCCGCTCGTATTTCAACACGGGAGACCTTTTAGCATGTCAGTGGGCACGTCTGTTAACTGCGCCACATAATGAATATGTGTCCGCACCTAAATGGCTCAAAACGCGAACTTCTAACTTCAACTGCTGAAATGTTGAAAACGCCGTCTGTTTCACCACATGCTGAATCCTGAAGGAGATAAGAGACTTAGGGCAATAACTGCCGTTATTACACCAGTTGACTGTCACAATACATTGTCACAGATTGTTCCAGCGACTGAGCGCACGTTGACTGTTACATGACTTTTGGTGGGGTTGTTACATAGAGCTGTCACATGGACATTACACTGTGGCACAAGAAGAAGCATTGGTTAACAACAAACAGCAGCTCATATATTTGACAGTAATACACAGGCATACTGTAAATGAAGGATAAAGGGGAGATGATTAGCGGCGCACAGCACTGTTTAGCCTCTGACATCTTTTGGCCCAAAAGGACTCGCTGCTGCTCATAATCAACATTGCAAGCAACTTCAGTCTCATTTCTTCACGCAGACAAATTGGTCTCCTGCTCTGCTCTGCGTTCTTAAAGCAGACTTGCCAAAGCAAATGTCTCCCACTGCGGGGCAGAGAGACTGAACTTGTCGGGTTCTCCACCACTTTCCGTCCCTGCTTTCTATACAGTACGTCTGGCAGAAGAAGAAAAGGGCCAGTGGAATTGGGACCTCAATTTTGATGGGGTGTTCAGGGCCTTCTTTCTAATTTGTATTATTTTAACAGAGAAAAGCTGTAGGACTGGATTCTGAACTACAAAGATAGAATTCCTTTTAATATAAAAGGAATTCTACCTGGTAGAATAAACCTAGTGTACACTGAATATACTGTCCAAGCGAGTTACCTTAGGTTTCTTTTATTAGTTACGTGGTATTCTTCTAGATACAGATCAGCGATTGATTGGCATTGTGTTAGTCATCCCACCCACTAAAATTAGTCATGAACATTGCATACCACTGAAATAGAGCTCAGACCGCTTACTCTGGAAACTCAAAGACAGAAAGTGTGCCATTCCAGTTTTTCCTGCTGTGGGGGACCGAAGGAATCATCAGCTCCAAAAACACTCATAAATGTCAGGGACCTCACCATCTTACTAGGAAGGAGTCTGTGGTCTTTTATCTCATCAGATGGAATATCAAATCACCCAAGGCAGTTTAGGGAAATAATTTTTGAGGTTGAAGCAAAATGTTCAGCCCTCATCAAAATACAATCTTTATTTGATATATTCCCAGTGATGATCATTTTCTCTGCTTTTAGCCAAATCCCATTCAACACTGGAACATGTGTCCTGTATCAGATCAAGCAGCGAGCCATGCAGTCCTCGTTTGCAGTATCACATGACCATATTCATGAGCAAGGAGATACCGGCACCCTCGTTTTTAGTACAGTAGACCGTCTTTCTCTTGGCACAAGTGAAGGGAATCCCACTCAATGTGAATACAACCTGGTTAGATAATCAGGACTCCCATTAATAGACATGGTCATTATTAGGAGTCCAAAGCAACTGGCCAAACAACTCTGGCACACACTTGTACACACTGGACTTGGATAAATACACCATGGGTAATTATAGCAGGGAAGCGTGTCTCGGTGAAGCTGTCAGAACTGTAATTGCTGGAGGGACGGTGGGCTGTTGAGAGGCAAATCGCACCGAAAGTGCAAGGCAGCAGCGATCGACTTTGATTAGACAGGGGAAGGGTTAAAGACGGAGGTTATCGCACCGGCTGCCGTCTCATATCTCGCATGTTATGAACAAGCCTCTCCATTTAATGTGAGATAAGCAGAATTCGTTGGCATAGGGCTACTGTGAATACGCCTTTTTAAGGTAATGGCAAAGCCCACCTTGCATCGCCACCCAAGATGGCTGTGCCAGTCTTGGGGACTGCTTCAGTGTAATGCAGTAATATGCATTATTCTACATGTTAGAAGAAAATGTCAAGGATAACTGTAGTAGCTAGTATAGCTAGTATACGACTCATGTAGGCTTTGCTATCATGGATTGCCAATTGCCGCGTGCGCTTGCCAAATATATATATAAATAAAATATAAAAATCTTAAAAGGAATATAAATATATAACAGGGAAGGGATTGAACTGTTGCCAAATCTGTGATTTAAATTTTCTTAGAAATTCCCATCTGTTTATGCACCTGTGTGTGTGTGTGTGTGGGGGGGGGGGAGGGGGGGGTGAAGGATGAGAAAAGGGAGAACGCCGTGAACAACGACAATGAGAGCAGTTGGAATCATGACTCTCAATTGAACAGCAAGGCCTCTTCTCGCAGAGATTGGTTGTGAAAATTACTAGTCATAATGTCATCACAAAATCTGTGGGGAATGTGAAGGTAATCATAACTGTACGGTGTGTGTGAGCTGGGGCCAAATTGCCACTCCGTTCCCACAGCGGATAATTGCACTGGACAACCTGAATCAAGTCCATTCATGCTGAAACGCTTTACATATATCTGCCCATGCCATGGAGCTAATTGCGTTTCAGAAAGATATTACCAGTACACACAATATTGATTGACTGCTAAACATGCAATCTGCAAAGAGTCTGTACGTAAGCAAATGGCTAATTTGCTATCAATCACAATGGTGGTGATGTTTTCCATTGGGCTAATCTCTTATGTCACCGAACGCAATTAGAATTAAATCTTGAAAGTCACTGCATGGTTAGCATTAAAAGCTGTCAAAATAGTTCACTTGCTGATTTTTATGAAGATAAAATTAACTTGATTGAAAGTGGCATTGCAATTGTCCAGCATTAATCTAGCGTGAAATCTGTTCTAAGTTAGCAATTGCCACCGACTTATTTGTCAAACTGAGTCTGATTGAATTTGATTGTTTAGGATAATTATGGCAAGAGGTGAGCAAGAGGTGAAAATCAAACACCATTGAATGTAGCCAAAAGATAATGAAGTAATATAATTGACCTAATCAATTAATGAATAGACATTTGTATTAGCCTATTGAATTAAGAACAAATACAACATACATGAATTTGCTGTTATGAATTAGTAAACTTATAGTACCCAAAATGTTGGTCACTTGACATGCAGACCGTTTTATTTAAGAGTACTCTGATTTGTTTGAACATAAAATATAATGTTGATTTAAAAGAAAAATAGAAGTTTGAATGTTCCCTGGTAATATGCTTTCCTCAACTAAGAATACAGTGTTGCGGTAGCCTACCATATCAGTGTGTTGTTCTGTTTATTTTAGCTGTTGCTTTTAAGGCATGTGAATCAACACAGCACACTACACAGTTACAGGACTTGATTACATCATCTAGTAGATTCGCGCACCAACATAATGTAGCATGTACATGCATCTTCAAATATCAGTTCACATGATGTAATGAATAAACTACTGTCTCCTGAGTGTCTCATAAATATATTAACATCCTTATACAGAATCAATAAAAGATATAAGCAGACTATGCAACTGAGACAATAACACTATATAAATACTACTGTGGAGTGAGTATATCATAGATATACCATAATTAAAACTATGAAGACGATGCAGTTTGTTTTAACCCTTTACCGGTCTTGACAGCCATTTGGAGGTCTTCTGTCTCATCCCGTTTCTGGATCGTGTGACTCAGCTGTCTTAGAAGAAAGTAAATCTGTTTTAAATAAAATTCTAAGTAAAAAAGAGAAAAGAATGTAATTTCCATCAAACAGAGAGGGTTCTCAGATGCGTATGAGTTTGCCTGTGTGCGACACCCTGCCTTGCATTTTGCATTTCATCACGGATAACTTTGCCTGTTTACCCAAGCAGCGCTGCCTTGTTGCTGGAGCCTGCCAACTTATTACCGGAGACACTTGTAGAAGCCCTCAACAAACATTATATTTTCACACACGGCCGCCAATACACGTGAAGTATACACAAAACATGGGTGTCTTGTTGTGGCGGGGCCTCCCAAAGCCCCCCACCCCCCCACCCACACCCCTGCTAGTCGATCGCAGCTGTTGCTGGGTCCTGCCACATGGAACAAGGGCTCCGTTTGCAAGCGGGAGATATAAATGCACATGCCGTCACCACTGGAACCCAGCCGCCTCTGATTAGATTCAGCCAACGGTGCATTTTCATAGGCTGTGTTGTTTTGAACAGATGTGTGTTTTGAACAGGCGACCGAGAAAGCTTGATGTGTTCTTGCGCAATACCCAGATCCTTTTTGACTCTGTTTGTCTGCATGTTTCGCTGTTGGCCTGTTGTTCTCTTGTCAAGTTCTTACACAAACAGACGCCATGTTTGCCTCCCTGCGTCACTTCATGAGAATTGAGCCTTTGAAGTGGTAACTGCCCGCATTGTCTTCTCCTTCAGACGGCCTTGAAGTGAGCTTTTGTTCATTTCCGGGCCGTATTCTCGTTTCATGATGATAATAATACACAAGGCGTTTCCTTTACGAGACCCTCTGTGGACCCACGTATCTTCAGCATGCTATCTACTCCTAGGAACCCTAATGAAACTATAAATATTATGCATTCAACAAGGCAGGGCCACTGTGTAATCTCATGTGGAATTAGTCACTCGCTTGATTGATGGAGTCGGTAAGTAAACAACGAGTAGGAACTCGAGAGAAGCGCTGGCATCGCCCTACTGTATGCACGCCGCTCGTGATTCCTTCCCCCGTTCCAACTACCATGGGGAAACACACGGCGCGCAATCATCACAGGACCTGATAGCTGTAAATTGTATTCAGCGCGCTGAAAATGCATAATCAACAATGTTACTTTCTTATTCATAATCTTCCCTGCGACTCGGCGTAATGCATTCAGATGTGGTTTTCCGGTTCAGTGGGGGAAGAGTTGGAGAGCAAGATGCGATTACCGACAGTGGGTTTGAGTACTTCTGTACTCTGAGACGTATTTGCTGTGATCTTCCTCTCTCTTATCCCAATTGTCCTTGTGCACTTTATGTATAATAGTTTCTCCTGAAAGTGTTTTTCTTGTTAATAATTAACGGGATTGCTTTGGAATTACTCCTGTTGGTCTGCTGGTTGTGTCGCTTGTATCTGCACTGTAATGCTGAGTTGATGTCAAGTGTGAACTTGGGGAACAGCCACCTCCATAGTGTTTTTAGGTCAGAACCATAGACCATACGGACAAAAACCCTCTGTGACCATAGCTTTTCTTAAGAACGTATTGGAACGCCGCGCTGTGCTGGCTCTGGCCGTCGCCATAATTGGAGTACCTCACTCCGCCAATAACGCCCCTCCCCCCCCCATGCCCCCTATTCATGATAATAGGAAAAATGCATAGCTAATTTTTATTTTAACTGGTGAAAATTCACCCCTCGTACAGTTGGCATGAACAGGGAGACTAGCTATAGAGACCAAAACCATGTGAAGTCGGACATTTTAACATTGTAATTTATTGGGATTTACTCCCTTTTGCTGCCAGCCTCAAGTGGCCATTCGATGAACTGCAGGGTTTGGCACTTTCGTGTTGTATTAATTTCTCAGCACCGGAGGTTCCCGCTTGGTCAGAACACCACAAATTTATTTATACTGCTGTATTTATTGATATTGTATTGAAAGTCATGGCATACACAATAAGAAAATATGTAGTCTGTTTAGAAGCCTAAAATATAAAGTCTTGCATGACGCCATGTAATGAATGGAATCAAAGGTTTTTCAAAATGGAGAATTTCACATGAACACACCATAAGTGAATGAGAAGGGTGACTTGGTGTTCATCACCTGCCATGTTTGTGTGTTTGTAGCGGTTGTCAACCTACTACTACAGTGTGCCTGGCTGCGTTTGGGTGAATGATATATTCATGAGGCCAGGTTGTCTGTGTTGTTCTGCAAATGGCTTTCAGGTTTCCTTTTGGTTAAATGGGAAATCCCTGTTAGCAGGGGTCCACAGTGGAGGTTGATGTGGGCATGTGCCCCCCCCGCCCCCCTCCCTGTGGGATGAGATTAATGGGGCGAGGGTGCTGCTTTTTGGCCACAACAAATATAAGTGTGAGTGCACGGTTGCTGTGTTCATGTGAAATTGAGTGAACTAACAGGGCCACCAGAGCTACAACAACAGTCCCCAGCAAGTCCTACTTGCTATGCATGCAGGCATTATGGATGATGTTATGCTGCAGTACGTTTCCTAGGCCTAATGCAATGTGTTTGGGACGTGTATATATAAATTGTATAAGGCATTTTAGAATGATTTGGCAACAAGGAAAATGCTCCCATGATCTTTCCTCACACTGGTGGTGGGTTCAGCCCCTTATCTCAGCCTCTAACTCAAACACCGAGGCATGCCCACATATGTATGTTCTCTAGGAGAACCTGTTTCATCAACTTTACATTGGCCAGTTAAGTGGTTGCCGTACGAAAGTAATAAGCGGATAATAATTGAAATGAAACGAGCCTCAGTAGAGCGTGGCACTTTAGACCTTAGTCTCCACACCAAAACGTCCAAAACACTTTAAAACACTCTGCACCTCTATGGGTGACATCTGCCATGGTCTTCCCTGCTCTCTGGAAAGTTCCTTCGCTGTACTGTGCGGAGGGTGTTTCAGCCCCCAACATTGCGTCCTTATTTCCACCTTGCTCCTTGGAAAGGCCCATCTCATTGCTCTTGCAAGCCATTCACTCCTGAGACTACCTGCTTAATTTACACGCACATGCATGCACGGGCGCACACACACACACACACACACACACACACACACTGCTCCCCAGAGCTCTAGGGGATTGTTTTGTCCTTCGAACCAGCATTTGACTTCTTAGCTTGTACTCAGGTGACCGACACACAAGTGCTTCCAGGTTAACAATATCACCCCCAGCCTTTACGCCACACAGCCAGGTCTACGTCCTGGAGGCTAGCGGGACAACCGGGGGGTCGGACATACATATAGCGGTGTACCAGCACATACACTGTATCATTTTCCATGTGCGTGGTTCCTGATGTGGGGATAACACATGGCCAGAGATGGGTCAGCATCGCTTGTCTGCCCAAGAATAGATGTATTTTTATATTTTACATAAGAGTTTTGGACACGCTCCCATTCGGAAGGCTCACAGGAGCCTACGGTGTGGGTTTGGGGGGACAATAACCGCTTCACGGTTGGAAAATGCATTTACGATGGACAGATGTGCTAAAGACAGTATAGGTGAGTGAATAACCATCTGTTTTACATCATTCTATCTCTGCTGTAATTACTGTCTCTGTGTCACCTCATTGAGTCCAACTGTGCAGTGTAGAACACGTGTGCTATACACTCTTATGGACCAGGCGCACTGTGGAGTTCGTGTCATTTGAGAGCCCAACTGCCTTCCCCCATAAGAGGTTCTGGGTGGTTCATAAAGGCACATGTTTATTGTATCATGCATTAGGTCCATTAGCCCCTATGCTAGCTGAGCCCGGCTGCTTCCCAGGGTCATGCCTCAATGTGAAATTGAACTGGCTGACATGACCGAAATTGACTCCTCTCGGAACACTCTGAAGCTAATGGATGTCTCGGTAATTGACATCAATACCTGAGATTGGGCTAGCTCTGCGCCGTTGATGGGGAGTAGCGACCATCAGCGACCATGGACAGACCCATCTATTTTTATTTTTTGTCCTCGTATCTCACGTTTAAATTTACATCTAGGCCGAGTTATTGCTCTTATTGGAGGGAAGCAGGGTTTATTTTATCATGTTAGTATCATCCGTCAGTCATCTGCAGGGAACTGTAGTAAAGATTAGTCGTCGTCAGATTAGGTTATTTTTATTTATTTGTTATAATTTTCAGGGTAAAATAATGCATATTATTTCACAGTAAGTACAAGCAACAAGACATAGGTGCTAACGGTGGTAATTCGCCTAAGATGAAAATGCTATTGTACAATGTCGAGTTTTCCCTGTTGGGATTTGAGTGCCCTGGAGAGAGGTTGATAAAACAGGCCCAACTCG
This sequence comes from Amblyopsis rosae, assembly GCA_025399935.1. NCBI lineage: Eukaryota > Metazoa > Chordata > Actinopteri > Percopsiformes > Amblyopsidae > Amblyopsis > Amblyopsis rosae. The sequence continues at coordinate 757,240 of JAODTR010000010.1, read as the reverse complement.
CTGGTATACTGTAATATTAATGCTTATGGAACCCATCAACTCCAATTACGCCGACGTCGCTCGACTGTACAGAGAACAGCACTGCATATTAATTCCAGGCAACCCTTAATGGCAGCATCACTTAATCAGTGGAATAACGCCATTAAGATTTGTGCGTTGGAGAACACCAATTGATCCTGGGGTTTGGGAGGAATCAGAGGTTAGCTGCATACAGTAGGCTATGTGTATGTGTACCTGTATATGTGATCTTGTATTGCGTGTCCCACTTTAAATTCAATATGAGTGTGTGTGTATGTATGTGTGTGGGGGTGCAGTTTACTGAAGGGGGGACACTGTTTCTCTGCACCTTACCTTCCAAATGTAATCAGGAGTTACGTGCTTTCCTCTATTTATCTGCACGTAGAGGAGAGCGCACACCATTAACATGCAGTTTGTTGTCGCTTGATTACGCTAATGGGAGCACACACACGAATATGAAATGTTGAACGTTATCGAAATTAGACTTAATTGCTGACGGCACCTTGGGTTAATTTGTATTCCCACGGTACGAAATGTGTCTGCGTGGTGTTTGTTTGTTTTTGCATGTGTGCCGCATTTCCCTGAGTGAATCTTACAGTATGGTTTGCGTGTGTGTGTAAATGGACTGCATTTATATAGAGCTTTTCTAACCTTTCGGCCACTCAAAGCGCTTTACAGTATTTTGCCTCACATTCACCCAGTCACACCCACATTCATACACCGATGGCGATTGCTGCCTTGCAATGGCGCGACCAACCACTGGGAGCAGTTAGGGATTAGGCATCTTGCTCAAGGATGCTTGCAGGTAGGTCAACACCGGGGTTCGAACCCACGACCTTTCGGCTAGACCAACCTGCTCCCCAGTGTGTGTTTGAATGTGTCTTTGAATGTGTCTTTGTGAGATGTCTGTGGTGTTTCCTCCAAGCAAAAAGATAGCTGTGTTAGGAGTTGATGCCGTAAAAGTGGAGGTTTTGTCTGTGTGGAAGTACTGTAGGAGGCGGGGGGAGGGGTTTGTACAGGGGCTGAATGTTATAAGTAATGAATACAGTGTTCTGTTGTCAGGACACCTTTTGTTTCAGCCTGTCAGTCTATCCAGAGCAACAACCGGGCTTGGAAGGAAGTGTGCTTGGGTGCATCTACAGGGAATAGTGTTTAGATAGAACGAAGAGAGCAGCCTAGCTGAGCTTAGAAATCATCTTTGCCCAATGAGGGAAAGTCTTTTTCTAATATATTTTTTAAAACAAATAAATTATTGAATTTCACCTACTGCTTTTCTGTGCCTTCATCAAATAATAACTTAAAGCTATCAGTTGTATAGCTATAGCACCTCCTGAACCTCAAAACTTCCTCCTGTTGTTTCATTAATGGGCATGGGTCAGGAGGGGTAGAGAGTGTGCCTAAGAGTGTAGAGCTGCATGATACAGTAGCATTCAAGGAGAGGTTTGTTTAGCATTAATTTACATGGAGTTTCCCTATACATTATGTCGGTGTATAGTAGTGATGCACCAATTGACCGGACACCAATCGGAAACGGCCGGTTTTTGCTCAAAACCCGCAATCGGTAGGTAGGTAACTGTAGGTAAGCTTCTCAGTAAATTTATTTTTATACCGAGAATACACACTTTGAGCGTCAATATCTAGCAAGTAAAACAGAGCCAAACCATTGGTATAGTAGCCTATTGTTCATCTCACTGTAAAAATATATTTTTATTTTTTTATTTTTCAGTTAGCATACTGCACAGCCAGTCTTTACCGTACCGCGACAGTCATGTTGTCTCTGTTTTGATGACTCGCAGTTGGCGACGCAGGATGTAGATTATCCTACTGGTGGCGACAGTTCGATTACAGATGGCTCGAAGATGAAAAGAGTTCGGCAGTTAAGTTAAACTATTTATTTCCGTGTCTCCTCGCTGCTCCCTGCACCATCCTGTTAAACGGATGCTGCTTTATAAAAATGTAAACGCATGACAAACTAGCATTGGCGATTAAGGGACCATCAACAAATTCCTATGACGACGAGCGCTGTCTTAAAACATGAGTACATTTAAAATCTGCATCTAAATCACCGAGCTGTACAATAAAATAGGTATAGGTGAAAACCAGCCGGTCAGGCTTGACAAAAACTGGTATCGGAATCGGTCAGGAAAAAATGCAATCGGTGCATCCCTAGTGTATAGATTCTTAGCCAATAAAAAAAACAAATATCAAATGGTCACTGAATTGATATGTTTCACTAATGTATGTAATGTATAGCCTATTAATAAAAAAATATATATAAAAAAAGAATAATAAACAAACAGCCTACACTATTTAAATTGTGCTGCGTATATTCCTATGAATTTTTATGCATGCAATACTAAGTCAAAATCTTCATGTAAATGGTAAATACCTCTACCGACAGGAAGATACTACTTAAGATTGCATTTTGTTGATGCACCTGTTACTTTCCAGACTTCTGATCCGAACCGTGGTAAGCACCTCTGGTTATTTCGATACGGTTATACCATTTTTTTTCAGGAATGTGAAAAAAAAACACTAGAAAAAAAACACACAAACAAAATTGGATTGGTTATAGAAAGAAAGAAAACATTTATTAAGTTCTACTCATATAAAACTTTGTTACCCAAACATCTTCCCTTCCTTCTCTCTCTCTCTTTCTCTCTCTCTCTCTCTCTCTCTCCCTCCCTCTAGCCTCTGCATCTTTTATGTCAACAGACACCCACGTGAATATTGCCGCTTCCCGGACTGTATGCCACACATTGTCCTACGAGACGACGTTACAGCTGCCCCAAGATCTCTCTCCAAATATCTCCAAATATCTCTGAAAGTAACACAACAAAAATAAATATATATCGTCCGTACATCGATATCGGACAATATTCACCTCATTGACTATTTCAGCCTATCAGCAAATACGATGACATTCACAGATGGCAGTGGCCAATCTTAATTGTTGGCTGTGACTCGGTTGGTTGCCGACCCAGATACAGTGAAGTATAAGTGGTACAATACCATAAGAGCCAGAGGCTGGACACAATGCTGGCGTGATGTATGAAGGGAAATGCATGCCATGCACACTTTTAGCTTGTTTTCAAATAAAATATAGAAAATGTCTGCCGATTGGGAGTATTTCTCCAACATCAGTATTGATATTGGCCTAGAATTTCACAAGCGGTGCATCCCTGTGCAATTTTCATAAACAAGAGCAAGGTAGGACATACAATTCTCAGTAAATGTTCACACATACAGTATAAGTTATGCAGGAAATGTAGGTCTGACCATCCAAGGGTGGTAGTGACTATAGCCTGTCTGTAGAAATTATCCAATGCAAGCCAGGTCAGGAGGATGATAATAGCTAAATGTCCTCATGCAGAACAATGACCATAAACGCGTGAATCGATGCGGTGTGGGGATCCTTGATCCTCTTATCGGGTGTACGTAAATGTTGACACTACCTCGTTTTACAGCACAAAGAACATATTTTATAGTGCGCTCATGCTTTATGTAACTGAGGTGACCTGGTACATTTTTTCTTTGTTTTTGTAGTCGTCAAAAATATTGTCGAATATTGTCACGATTATTATTCTCTGTTGTGCTCTTTTGGAAGGAAAATGTGCCGCTTCCACAAAAAACGTCAGTCGTAGCCTGTGACACCGAGGTGCTAGGAAATGTGTGTGCTGCTACTCTTTGTAAAAGCAAATGATTCTTTTCTCGAGTTTCCCATGGGCACACAAAGATAACACATTATGAAAACAGGATATTTCTTCTGCATCACCACCCTTATATTCCCCTTTCTTTTTTAGTCATGGAGACCTTGAAACAAAATGCATCTGATGATCCTACTGTTCTTTCTGTAAATGTTGGCTTTTATTTTACACTGACCCATTTCTCGAATATGAATACAATACTGTTTTTTACAGTGCTGGTTTGTCTGGTTTGACCTTTTTTAAATACTCTCTTTTTTGCTCTCTCTCTCTCTCTCTCTCTCTCTCTCTCTCTCTCTCTCTCTCTCGGTTCGTCCCAGGTGAGTGCCTTCATCTCCTGGAAGGTCTTTTGAAAAGATGTTTACACACAGAGGCCCCCGTCACATAGTCCTCTGTGCCTTTCTTTCTTTTACCCAGCGTGCACTGGGGTTTTGGCCGCGCGGGCAGGCAGGCAGGCTTGTGGGCAGTGACCCTGTCTGCTTCTCTGAAGACGCTGCCTTCGGAGGACAGTGAAGCAGGGAGGGGGAATTGGTGGTGAGCGGGCACGCACAGCGCTTAGTGCAAGCTTTAATTCATGAATCTTCGTGGATGTTTCTCAGCGCGCAGCCGTGGCATGGACACATAGGAGAGTGTCGGGCGGAGGGGGTGGGAACAGCCGCGCCCAGAACAACCCGCTGGATGTGTACGCGACAGACACATGATGACCTCAGAATAATGAATTTTCACACCCCTTCCATTTCCGCGGTCAGTGCGTTGTCCTCTCAGTCCACATTTCCTTTTGTAAGGAAAACCTCTTTAGCTGCCAGAGAGCTACGCATGTCGACGAATAAAACTTTAACTGTCAACACCCTTCCCGCATAGTGACCCCAAAGGCCTGCTTACCGCACGTAGGAAACCTAATCTGCTCATAGTGAAAATACAGGGGGAATAAAGTAGGGATGGCACCGATACGATACTGAGATCAGAAATCGGTCCGATACTGACTTAAATAGCTGGATCAGTATCTGTGACAATTGGACAGTTGTAACCAATCTATGGGGCTAACCCAATTAAATTAATTTACATGCGTAGGTCTACTGTCAAGCATCAGCCACGTCTAACCTGCTCAGGCCACACTATCAGCAGCAGATAAATAACAATTTATCAACTAAGTCTTAAAATAGAGTTTGGCTGTCATAAACTTTGCAATTTAACTTAAAACTTAATTTAACACTGAAATCGGATCGGTACTCTGTATCGACTGATACCCAAAGTGCCGGTATCTGTATCGGTATCGGGACTGAAAAAACTGGATCGTTCCATCCATAGAATAAAGTGTATTATCATTGTTTGGCCCTCTCAGTTACCTCCGTGATACGTTTGTGGGGGTGGTTAGTCTCTATTTGCAATTGGCGATCAACGCATTTGTAAAACGACATTTGCCATAATGATGAGGAACTGGGGCAAATTTGATAAGCATGGTCGCAGTTGGAATTGCGAGTGGGTGAGGGAATATAAGGAGAGAAAGCTCAACAATAACACACTATCTACAAAGCTGCCGGATGGAGCACATTCCTTGCAGCGAGACAGCTGTTCTACCTAGCTATTCCCCTGTAGGTTTGATGGATTCTTCCCCTTTAGAAGAGGCACTGGCTCCTTGGCTTTAACACAGCATGCAACACACCTAGCCTAGCAGCATTTACACAGGCACGAGCCTGGGAGATATGTCATTGGAAGTCAAATACATTCAGCAGCAAATAGTCATTTCATTTTAACTCGGGTCAGGTTTAATGCAATACAGTGTAGCTAGAGGAAGTAAAACAGTAAATGCTACATATAGCTGTTCTCTTCAATAATATAGTATTACAAAAATATTACTCTACCATGTTATAGATGTGGCTATAGGGTGAGGGGTAGAGAAATGACAGAGTTGGATGGGGAGAAGTAGATAGAAGTTCATGTGACTCTGCTCTTGTGTGTGGCGGGGACATGCACTATTGTAATACTGATGAAATACTGATTTCAACCACACGGGCAAATCCAGGTGAAACATGGAGTGTCCCTTTACAATTACTGTAAAACATATGTTAACATTAAGATTGCAACTGACACGCACATCACAAATACACATTTATTTTTGATAAATAATACCAGAAGATAAAACCAGGTCTTAAGACCATCAAATTAGATTTTGATGTCTGTTTCTCTTGCAGATATTTGTCATCTTCCAGGTAAGTTCTTAGAAAACCAGTTATCGCCCTCTCATCTTTTATACAGTACATTTGTACTGTGAGAAGCAGGAAATAAATTATTTAAGCTATATTTGCAATATTGTGGAATTGTGTGTAAATTAAAGAAATATAGTAGGCCAAATCTTAGTATTCCTCAGGAAGATCTCCCAAGTATTGGATGAATAATGAATGCTACAGCATAAGACAGGCATCATCTCATACGCTTAGACTTTAGATTACAGTAGACCATATGACCTTTCCTTTCATGAAAAATTAAGCGGCCTGATATTGAGCAGATGAGGCTATATTTGCCTCTCTTTTTTAGATTGTTACAATGCACGACACAACATTCTCCTCTCTTGAGGTTTTACTGTCACAAATACAACTAGAAAAACATTCAAATCTATATTTCTAGCATTTAGTTAATGCCATAAATGTAAAAATGTATTTGCAATAAAAAAAATTTGTCTTCACAGTATCACTGACTAGTGTATGAATTGAGGAATGGAATCTTATGTTTAATTTTGTTTTTTATTTTGTCAAGTGCATTCATGTTTAAAAGGAATTTCACAAAAAGCTTGAATATTAAACCCTCCAGTGCTGTATAGGTGCTGATCTGCTTGACAGTTTGATGTCTTGCTGACTTCGGGCCCCACACATTGAACTGCATTGCGAAGCCAAGTGGGTGTTGCGAGCATTGCGCGGCACTTTGTTTATGATCCTATTTACGGAGCCAGCGTTGTGTAGAAGTACCAGATTCTTTTGTCAGCGCACAGAGAACGGAATGCAAAGCGTAGATATTTGGTTAATTCGACAAAAAGTGTATTATCTTACAATTTGCTTGCAACATCTGCCGATACCTTTAAGTCACTGCAATGCATAAGAATACGGTATCTCTCGCTCACAACTCAAAGTGTTCTAAAAGAGCCACATTTCCAGCCTACCACTCATACGTGTAGCTGAAGCACACTTTCATATCATAAAAAGTTGCTCCTTGCTCCTGCCATAATTTCACCCCCCACATGACCACTACCAAATGACTAACAGATGAAAAATACCATATCATACAGCGGGGCCGTCAAGCTGTCACTTAGGTAATGAAGTTGGTCGAAACCATTTGTCTTATTTTGTCACGCTTTTTCCCCATTAGTCATACCGCTCTCACCATTAGCTCCTCTGGAGCCCCCTTCACCCAAGGACACTTAGGCTCTCTCTCACAACACTGTGGCGGCCCCTACAATGCACCATGGGAGATGGTGTCGGGGGAGCGGGTGTGGGGGAGTCGAGACTGACACTGACACCACGGGGAGAAAGCGTGGCAGAGCGTGGGGGCTAAATCTGACTCCTGTCCAAGAATACCTCCTCATGGGCTACTGCAGAACAGAGAGTCCTAGCGGATTAATCAGTTGACTTTGGCTTTTTTGTAACTTTTTAAGGCGTTCAAGGTAATATTACCTTGATCTGTTCAACCCTTTGCGAGTAAAGATATTGTATGTATGTTTGTGGTGATGACAACGGTTCTTTGACTTTGTTTGGAGTGTCGATGGGGATGAGGGGCACATTATGGTTGAGCCAGGCCATTTTTTTTTTTCGTTTTTTTGCACATTCTTGTCAATCTTAATATATCTTTTAAATATGTTTTCTTATTGGTTCTGTTGACAGGGGGCCCTAAGTTCTACGAAACATTACATTTGTATCCGATGAGAGATTAAGTGAAAAGCAGGGAGAATGTGAAAGCCCTGAAAGAACTGTGACGGGCGAAGGAAGAGAAGATAGCAAATAGAGAGATGAAGGGTGAGAGTCACAGATCGACCGGAGGAGTGAATTAGACAGACGCTCTAGTCGCCTATAGTAAGGCTGCCGGGATACAGTGCGAATGAAAGGAAGGATTGCGAGGAGATGTGACCGGCAAAACATTTGGCGGTTATATCTTTGGGGGGAGAGCTCTGTTTGTCCCTGCGACAGGGTTATTACGCCGCAAGTGTGGTAAACACTAACTGCTTTATGAAAGCCAGAGGCAGAGGCACACAGAAAGTGCAGTAAAATCCAAGTGCTTTTTGTAGGCCATCTTACAGTGCTGTTTTACAGCATTTCCACACCGAGCTATTGATGGCGCATAGCATCCATTTCATTTAGAGGATATTTTAAGAGTCCCTGTGATACACTAAGGGGAAGAGGGGAACCTTTTCTCACATGTTTAATGTTGTTGTGAGATTACGTCCTCTGTGGAAAGGTCTGCATGTGCTTCAGTGGGTTGATGACATGGGTCGAAGTCAGCGCCAAGGGTACCGGTCCCTCAACTCCCACACGGGTTCATACGTGGACCGAGAGCACGTCAGGTGGTGGATATTAAAACGCTGTCGGTCAAGTGTCTAATATTTTGATGCTCGACTAGAACTGTGCTTAAGGGAGCAGATGCGGGTAGGTCTTACTAGGAGGAATAATACATAAAAAAACATTGTTTGTGGAGACGAGCGGGGGAAAATGTTCTGTTGGCGCACATTTATACGGCCCTCTTGATGTACTGTATTTTTTTTTTTTACGCCTACATGCCTCGACCAGATGTGCGTGGCCGGCGTACCTGCGATGAGTGTGTTTAACTGCTGGTGTGTGTGATTAAATAAGGCCTAATGGTTCTCAGTGAAGTGCGTCCCCAGAGCTGGACGGGGACCACAATCACTGTAAGCCATTGCTCTGACAGATGCCAGGGGGCAAGCGCCAGGGAGAGGGCTAATTACCGGACAGCTGCCCAGCAGACCCTCACCCCGCCATGGGGACAAATGGGCCATCTCACTCCCCTGTCTTCCAGCCCCGCACCTGAGACATGGCTTCATCTCTGCCAAGACTAGGCTTTTCAATGACGCCATGTTTGTTGAAAAAACATTGATGTTAATGTGGTACAAATATAGGCTAGTCAACATGCGAAAAATCAAACCTGCGGAGCTGTAAAATACAGCAGTGCAAGCACCTGTCTTTATTTGGTGAAGCGGTTGATGAATCATAGGTTAGTCAGTCATTACGGTGGCTCAACTGAATAGTCCTAAGTTCACTCTTCCACTTGCACAGCTTTTAAGCATCCTTGAGCAAGATGTCACAAATTACTTCTTATTAAATCATACTAATAGTTTACTCCATTTTAACATGCTTTCGATAAAAGAGTCTGTTAAATTAACAAATTGTAATTAGTTAGCTTCAGCTAAATATTATGTTAACTCTATATTCTATGTGTATTGCGAATATCTGTAGCTTTTGTAAAGAACTTTTGTGCACAACCTGCTTGAAAACTCTATCTTGGCCAAGACTTTCTTGCAAATGAGACATCATGTCTCAGTAAGATAAGTAAACGTTATTGAATACAAATACAACTGTTTGTGACAGGTTTAAACAATACAATGTATTATTGTGCCATGAAACAAAATCTCCAGTAGCACGTTTTAACACATTATGACCACTTGCTTTATTTAAATGTTGTCACCTCCCTGCTGTAATTCCTGGTACAGTAGATGAATCCATTTAAACATAATTTATCTGGGGTTAATTCCCACTTCGGGTGCAAACATTTTATAGTTTTGTGCCACAGCCGACTAGCAAAGCCGCAATTGATGCTTTGACTAGACTGTCCTTCAACGTTCATTGGGACGGGTACAGAAGGTATTTATAAGAAAATTGAGGTCACCGCTGAGAGGAGGGCTGGCTGTAGGCCCAGCAAATACAGCATGCAGTGGTGGAGCGGTTCAGACAGGCTTATTTCATTGGAATACAGCGGCTAGCAGCAGACTGCTCATCTTGCTGTTGGCATAAGCATGAGCAGAGGAGCTAAAGGTTGAAATTATGCACCCAGAATGCATTTGGCTCGGGTGGGGAAGAAGTGCAATGCAATAATTAAGTGGCACAATAAAAATGATTAGGACTGCTTTTGACATTCTCATTGCGAAAAACTTGCGTTTAATTGCAATCACAAATTTTAATGCCAGTTTTATGTTCCATGGCTATAAGCTGTTTAAAGTTCAATAGCTATACTCTTTAAATCTCTTTCCAGTTTCTGCTCCAAGGCAGTGAGAGGAGAAGGATATGAAGTGGTGGGAGACAGGTAGATGAAACTCCAGTTCAAAGGAAAGGGAGGTGTGCCTTAACCACACAAACAGGGAGGATGATATGTGAGGCTCTCTCATTATCTCGGAACCGGTCGCTGCTGCTCCGCGGCCCGTCAGAATCAGAGCCCACGAATGTCTGTTCGGGGCTAGTTAGCTATTCAGCCGCAGCATCTGTTGCAGGCTAATGGATGTTCTAACCTTATAAACGTCATGCAATTGGACATCATTCCTTAATTAAAAGAACAGAGATGCATTATAATGATTAGAGTGGCACTCCTGCAAACCCACCACGCTCTGCAGTGATACTTCTAGATGACGCGAGGCTGAGACAGGAGGGAGAGAAGGGGGGGAGGGGTTGTTCCTAGTGAGCCAGGCCGTGAATCGCATTTGCCAAGAAGCCAAAGAATTCCTTCACATGCTTTGGGCAGAAAAATGCACCATCTTGACCCTGGACTCCAGGGGTTCTTCTTCCACTCTAATCACATTTCGGCAACATTTGGTGGTGAGTTTTAGTGTCGTCTTCTACTCAGCCACTGATTATAGTGGCGGAGCGAACATAGTAGAAACAGCTGTGCAATAAAATCAAAGCTCTGCGCTTGAGCTCCACAACACCTGGGCCATCAATGTGCAATAAGCAGCAGCACCCAGCTTATATCCCCCCCAGCAACATAATGACACCGATGGAGAGATGTAAAGAGTACAAACAAGAATTTATTCTGCATGCAGAATAAGCGAACGCGTTAACCCAAATCCTGGCCTTTACGCGCCTGCGATCTCGAGGTGCTGTATGGTGGAAACTCGTCAAGCGAGCCTTTGGGTGAACCGCAAAGGTCACGGAGGGGGGCGGGGCGCGCGTATCTTTTGCGCCACTGAAAATGTCACATTGTCCACGGACGCTGTGTCACGGAGGTAGACCCTGGAGCTGTGTGCTGGACCTTGACATTGCTCACCCCCCCCACCCCCACCCCCACCCCCCACACACACACACACACACACACACACAACAATCTCCGAGAGCGCACGCCCCTTTACCCGCTATCGTATTAACCAGGCCGTTCCCTGTCGCGACCCTGTGTTGTGTTGTGCACCGTGCCAATACACACAAATTTACTGCTGGCTAATTACAGTGCATGCTAACATTCATAAGACGTGCCATGACCGTACTTATGCAATGTTAACACCCTTCTCTATATTCTTCCCAAGGAGTGTTAACCCCATAAAGGGCCTATTTTTCTACCACTTGAATGGAACGAAAGGACGAAATCGTGTTGCTGTTGTAATGTACAGTATCAACATAAAATATTGAAATAGCCCGATCAAGGGCAAACTGCATGTAATTGAAGCGCTCTCGGTACTGAGAACAAGGCAGCAGTGTCTCGGCATTCGAGATTTGGCAGAAGGGCTTTCAAAAGGCATTTGTTTCAGGTTTCCCCTCTTCTCCCCACCCTTTCCTGGAGTTAATTGCCTTTTTGAGAAATTCGCATTGCGAGTGTTTGGTTTCTGCTGGCGTATTATTTATGACCCCTGCTTTTTGACAGGAAGGGTATCCCCCCCTGCCCCCTCTTCTGCTCAACCTAAGGTGATTGATTTATCCCGTTTAACCTTGATAACGGAGGCAATACAGAAACAAATTGTGGTATTGACACCGCGCTGTGAATGCATGCTGGTCAGCTGGCGAAGAGGTGAGTCAGAGGGCACACTGGGAAGGAGACCGGCAGGACTACGCTTACTTCAACGACTACGTTCTGGAACCTTCTGGTAATGCACGGACGTATTCGCTTGTGAGTCTTCCCTCGTGTCAAGGCCGACTCTGGTCACGCAGGGCTTTTAAGATAACATTAGACGACACTTTATTAATCCCTGAGGGGAAATAGTCTGAAACAAAATCAAAGTACCTATTTCGTCACAATTGACCTCTTTTGCAAATGCCCTTAAACACAAGGGGAATGCATGTTCTGGACATTGTTTTAAATGAATGCAGCATTAGGCTGCAACACTATACCTTTATTGGCATTGCGACACTTGTCGGTCATTAGGTGTGTGTGCATGTGTGTGCAATGCATGCAGCGGTAAGTCAACGTGCCTGCGTCTGTCTCACGTGTCGTCCTCGTCCGCGGGACGGTCACCCTCTCCGGGAGTGCCTCTTCCTCTGGCAGCGCCATTAATCTAACCGAACGGCTGTGCCCCACGCCTCCCTCTCTTTGTGTAAGGAAGATGGAAAGTCATTTTTTGTCATTATCTTCCCCCTGGCATATGCTCATTCCACTTATCGCGTTTAACCTGCACTTTGACGTCGCGACTCTGGGTGTTCCTCGGGATTCTCCGGACGCCGAACGCTCTCATTTGTCACATATTGTTTCTAATGTTCCTAAAGTTTACTTGGACTTATAAATGCACGCTCATTCCCTCTGAGTGTGAGTGCGTGTGTCCTCAGGGGAGCAGCAGGTCTTTAGGAATCCCAGGGATGAGGACCCATAACGGGGTTACTGGGTAGAAGGTGGCAGGCCCCCCCCCCCCAACCATTTCACAGAGTATCGGGTTCACGAGCAGAAGGCACAAGGCAGATGAAGGATAAACAAGCTGGGCGACCAAATTAGCCATCTCCTTGGCCTGGCCCTTTACTGTCCAGTCATCTGTCACCTGCAGACCGTACGTTAAGCGCTAATTAACTGCTGACACTATAGGGGCCTGGGAGGTGTTAGTAAAATGCACAGGAAATGATGAAAAGCCATCTAACATGACTGCTGTCAATGGCAGCTCTGCTACTAAATATTGAACTCTCTTCAGACGGTAAACAGCATCCTTCGCTACTAATCACACTGACTCAGTGCTCTAACCTCTTCCTGCTTTTTGCACTATGTTGCCAACCGGATCAGAGCCAGCACAGATTGTTATTCCTCCCGGAAAATGACTTGAGACTTGACGCTGTGCATTACAGGCTGTGATATACAGTGTAGGCGTTTGGTGGATAAGTGTTTGTTGAAAGTAATGTAAACCACCCCATCCCTTTATGTTGATGATCCACGTCAGTGTATCAGGGCTGCTACACAGCTAGGCAGTGATAATTTGTGTTGCCTGAGTGTGTTACAGACTCATTTCTGGACACTACTGTATATTAATTACTTAAAGGGACTGTATACAGTATGATGTTAATATAGCAGCAAACAACTATGTTCTATGTAAATATAGAGGAGTTATTGCATCCTGAGCAGATGATGACATCACAAGCAACCTGTGTGTGTATTCTCGCTCTCTATATATACAGTATATAATGTATATGTGGCCGGCACTGCATGCATGTTAGTGTGTATGTGGCCCATTTAGCATTAGTTTTGGTTTGAGATGCCGATGCACTCGCAGTACTGTGACATCTAGTGGCAGAAAGCCGCATTTTTACTACAATTTACTACAATTCTTTTATGCATCACTTTACTACTACAATTCCACAAAGGACCATGTGTAATGAGTGTGTGCAGCTTAAAGGAGGCTGCGTGGCACCGCTGGCCTCTAGCCTATACAGCCGCAGGTGGTGGATGAGCAGCCGGAGGACAAACCCATGTTTGGTTAGCCTGTTTGGCAGCTAATTAGATCAGGGATGGAGAGCCCCCCCCCCCACACTATGGTGACGGGTTATTGACATGGCAACCGCACTGTCTGCTAATGCAACCCAGTTCACTGATTGTCTGTGTTCTGTATGACTACTCTACATATTTACTGACAACATTGCTGTAATATGGCTCTACTAGTAATGATCACAGCATCAAAGTTTTGTCATTCAGGTTACTTGTAGCTTAGTTGTTTTTGTATTATCTTTAAATAAAGCACTAGAATGATCCAAGAAGTATCATTGCTTTTCAAACATGATGAAGTTTAATCGCATCAGCATTTTTTGTTGTTGTTGCTGTAAATAAACCAGGAGCTGCCCGTCGCGATGACAAACGATGCCAAATGATACCGCTTTCTCGTCTAAACATAACAACATGACCTGATCTCAAGGGCCATATGTGTAGACACATGATAAGCATGCCCGTTTGGACCCACACGGGTCTATGAGTTCACCGCCAGCATGTTTCTATGTTGTGGAGCCATTCCCTGCTTGCTCAGCTGATGCCACCTGATAGCGTAATGATGAAAACATAGTAAGCGCTGCACACCTGCTGTTAAGTTGTCTAACGAGCTTGTAACCGGACCATGTTGTCAAACCAGCCTCACAGTGACTCTTCCCTTACTTTACTGTAAGTTAGTCTGAGACTAGATCAGATATGTCTCTTTTGTGATGATCTGATTATGTAATGGGTAGCATACTGAGACTCGCTTTTGGTCTGGAGTTCCTCTTGAAACCAGAGCAGTGTACATGTCCTTTACGCATTTCAGTGATAATAAACTTGCATTTCTCTCTGCTCCTCTTCCTAAAGCTGTCACAATCCTAGCCTTCTCTACTACATCAGAATAATGGCATTGTGGAGGCGGTAATGATAACCTGAAAACCCTATTCATTAAAGGTATGCAGTAGTAAGTAAGCTATTTTACTGTTCTCTGTGCATGCTGAAAACATAATCCGGTACAAAGCCCTGGCTCCGTAAACAGGAACGTTTCCAGTTTGTGGGGCGGAGCTTCTTAGGGACCTCCCTATGACATTCAAGGGAGAGGTGTTTTTGTTTTGATCTACTGTAGTTCCAATACCAACAAACTTTCTTAAGAATGACTTGAATAGAAAAACTATTGTAACAAGACATGTGTCTTATGAGACTCGGCAACTCTTAATCCCCATCAAGCCCCTTTCCTACCCTTATAAACTTCCCAGAATCAGGTGGCGATACAGATTAAGGCCAAACCCAACAAGTTCTCCCACTTGAAGTTGATAAATCGCCCCCTCGCCCTCTTCACGGCGAGCGGTCAGCCTTTTCTGGAGTTGGAGAAAAGAGGCTCTGTGCCACAGTGTGGCCTACAGACCGCTCAGCTAGAATGCAGTGCCCGAGCTGTGAAGTGTGGCGGACGACACACTCGAGGAGCCGGCATTCTCCGCCTCACCTAAGGCAGAGAATGCTGATGAGAACACGCTCTGCTGGATAGAAATCGCTGATAGGACCTGTGAGGTAGGAGCTACAGTACAAGTTAGGCAAGTGGAAATGTGGTTTATAAACGTTTGTAGCCACGCGCTGAATTAAATGGCTACTTTGTTTTGCGAACTGTCCGTGCAAGGAGGGTCGCAAAATATGAAAACTTTTATTTTATGCATAAAGCATAACATGTATAGTAGAAGCAAATAATGTTTTTGTTTAGTTTCTAAACATTTGAAAACATTTTTTATATTATTTTGATATCTGCAAAACCGTGCATAACCCCTTGCTACTTTTAAAACAACAGGCAGAGAATTACAAATTTTACTGTTGTGCTGGAAATGTTAATGTGGCAACATGTGATATTATCAAAGTAAATTGTGCACAATTTTCAAAAACTCTACAACAGCAAGTTTGTTTGATTAATTCTGTGGTGTTAGGAACACCAGGTGATTAGCCAGTTACACAGCGTGCATTTGTTTGGTCTACATTCAGTCCCCTTGAGCACAAATACAGATGAAGCTGTTTTATGAGCCTTTCACATTCAGAATCCATTGTCTCTGTGTGAAGCTGATTCAAAATGGCCGCCTTCGGCACTCAAATTGATCATAATTGTATTTCCAAACTCTGGCTCAGTGGGGCATTACATTTCGTGTTATTGACTTTAAAAATACATTCAGTGTTTGTATACGCAATTTCATTACGCTGCCGTCAATTACCTCGCTGTGAACAAAGCATGCTCTCAAATAGAATGCATAAGGTAATTTTCCAAATGCCACTTAGGAGGTACCTCCATCTAAACGACGAGCGCGCTTAATTTGAGCAGTTGCTTACTGCAAATCTAGTTATGCACAAGCAGACGCATGCATTTGAAAAAAATAACACATACAAGACTGTGGTGATCACCCCGATATGTTCACATCAATACATAAAGGGCCGGTTAGTAGCAGGTAATTAGGCATTAGGAAGAATTCGGAAAGGGAGATTCTCTATCTCCTTTTATTTTGCCTTTGTGTTCAATTGTTATGCTGGGAGAGAGGGGAGACTTTATGATTCATAAATCATGCTAATGAGAACAATTACCCCACACATTCATTTTCTTCTCTTTTGTTTTAGTGTTGTTGGCCTGTCCTCTCCAGGGCCTCCTTTCCAGCCCTTTAAATGGAAATTAAACTGTGTCACGGCGACTAATCTGGCAACCTCGGTGTCATTGGTTTTCCATTTCTGCTCATTAGGGTTAAATCCTCGGTCACCGGCACCCAGTTTTTCTTTGCTCAAAACAGAAGGGGAGTCCAACTCGGGGAGGTGGTGTATCCGTAGCCTGTATTGTTTGACTGCTGGCTATGAGGTCACGCGTGTGTGTGTGCGTGTGTGTGTGTGTGTGCGCGTGTGCGTGTGTGTGTGCGCGTGTGCGTGCGTGTGTGTGTGTGCGTGTGACAAGGTTAGCGGGCATTCGGCTGCTGGAGGTCAGAGATAAGAGCTTCAGAGACGTAGAGAAGGAACATATCCCTGTGCGCCTGCACCCCAATGCACCACCCCTCTGCAGTCAATTTGAGCTGGCAGAAAAAAGAGAAGAAAAAAGAAATGTCCCAGGCTTAGAAATTCCCGGCGTACACAGAATATGACCTATAGCTGTAAATAAACTGACTTTCACAGAGTTTGGCTAGTCAACTCTACTTGGTCTGTGTGTGTGTGTGTGTGTGTGTGTGTGTGTGTGAGTGCTTTCTTGCATTTTTATGTGCGGGGTGTCTACGCACACACACGATGACTTTGAGGCATATGATGTTTTGTCTGCGCACATAAAGGGGAATTGAGCGGCCACGACTTTTTATCAGTGTTTTTGAGTCCAGCGAAATAGTGCTGAAACGGGCCGTATTGATCGCTGTGCCATGCAAGTCAAAACAATCGCCGTGAATTAAACTCCTCAAGGTCTTAGGCAAAGGAGATTAACAAAATGATCTGGCCTTTGCTTTGGCCGTTCATCGACGGCGTTGTTGTAAACAACAGGCAGGCAACAGCAGCATTTGTGGGAGATGGGTGGGGGGTTGAAATTAGGCATTCTCAACGAGAAAAGTTGCGACAATGTAAACGTTGAAGATAAGTGCTTTCTTGGTGCAGCGGTATTGATCACTGATAGGCTTGCTGCTCACAACTGTGGGGCAAATTGTGTATTTTCTGTTGGGATTTTGCGTGCCTGCCAGCCAACACGCTGCACAATTACTGGCTGTGTAGCTCTTTCTGGTTTTTGTTTATTGTGATGAGACGTGAGACTGCGGATACATGTGTAGCCTCATTACGAAATGCGTTTTACTGGATGCAAGGCACAATTATAAAAAGTGAAAAAAGAATTTGTCTCAAATCGTCTGCAATAAAACCTGGAATTATCATTAGCGCCACGGGTTTGTGTGGTTGCAGAATGATCTGGCTTTTATCTTCCTCCTCCTCCTTTTTCTCGTCGCCTTACCCGTGGACTTGACTCTCGGCTAATTAATTTGCACATTTTCTCCTCAATAAAGTGCTTACAAAAAGATAATTGTGACTTTATTAACAGTTTCTTGGGCAGCAGATGGTGTTCTGCAGGCCTGCCATGTTGAATTAGTGATGACTCTGTCGTTTTATGTGCTCTCTACTGTGGCAAACCATAAACCCCCTCATTAAGACCACTAATTAATACTACTTCTCAACATTATATCCAGCAATTTCACCCTAAATTAGGGTAAACAAATGCAAACGTACTGTATAGGTATGCCTCTCATTAATATGCACCTTTTCTCTGTTTGCAGTATTTGTTATTTGTGTTAGGAATCCCCGTCATTACCATCATTTGTTCTATATTAAGAGCAATTAAATGCCTATTAAAGATGCCAAAGCATTTGTTGCCTTGTTTGTGCTCAGGCGTTTACAAGGCTCCGCGGTTCCTCCGAGCCAAATCTCAGCAAACGTCATTGCCTTAATCCCTCCGATGTTTTATTATAAAACAAATTATGTCCGACTTCGGCGTCCGTAATCCGCCGCATCAAGTATTGGTAACAGCCTGAAGGCGAGGCACCCGCATTTTAATTAAGAGCCCAAGTAACGAGGCAGCAAAGTGTGTGGATTAGTGTGTTTACCCTTCGAAGAGCGGGGAGGGGGGTTGGGGGTCTGCTTCATTTAATTTTTTCAATCTGGTCTTGGATCAGCTCCAACACCATAGTGTCTTGACATATTTCAGCTATTGAGACCCTTATCCTAGTTGGCAGAAAAACAACAGCTTTTGGCCTAGGGTCGATATATTATGCTACCTTTTTGGGTCGTTATCACTCCAGAACTGGCTTTTTGTGGTTGAATTTAAAACAGTATACTGTATTTATTTCTTCTGTGATGCTTGACATTAGAGGCCTCCTGTCACAGGCTTTTATTCAAATTTCTTATGAAGCTGAAAAAACTGATGAGCATAAATTAAAAGAGAGAAAGTAGAAGTGTCGGTCTATTTCATTCCTTATGTGTGTCCTTATGGGTACATTTGTACATCTAAGGATGATTGGAAACATTTACAGTATGTACAACAACTCCCAAAATTTGCAAGCAATGGTTGAACAAATTCTTTCTTTTTTTTACCGATAACTGTCTCATGCCCTTCAGGACGATTGCTTAATATACGTATAGTATAATTGACATAATCGGGCTTTATCCCTAACGGGGCCTTCACCACTGTTCCCAGCCTTCTATGGAAGATGTCTACATCCTGAAGAAGTCATGACCAATGTTTGATCAAAGGAGGCCTCGCCCCCAATGCCCAGTGGTTCCTGCCAGGGCTTGATCTGGATCGATCACGGGGGTTAGTGCCTCAAATCCCAGGCTTCCTAGAGCTCTCCCAAAACCTTCTCTAGCCACGCAAAGAGGGAAGTCATGTCAAGTTCAAGGGTGTATTTATTCACATGCATTCCATTCCAACATGGTGCTTTCAACAGCATAGGTTTTGATGTGTCATTTGGAGGCATAAATGGTTAGCAATGAAGGTGCTGGAAATGGTAATTGACATCAAACTGAAGAATAACATATAATATATTTATACTATTTCTATTTTCCAATATAAGGAATTATTGGCCTAATGAACTGATTGTGTTCACAGAAAATGCTGCAATTTATTGTGCTAGCTGTGGACATTTTTGATAGCACTATATGGACTTTCATTTGCAATTATGATCCAAAGAGGTTCTAACAGACATTTTTATTGCTTGTCTTAACTTTTCTAATAACAGGCACAAAGCCAGAGTTTGAGTCCATATAAATGCTTCCTATTACCGTTAAAAATCTGTCTAAAGCCCAAGAATGCCAAACCAGCTCAGCTCGTTCCTTTATCAGCTTACAACCAGAGTTCTCTGGGTGCTTATAAATCGAGTGAATATTGTTCATTGTGAGTTTCTTTTCTCGCCAAACAAGAATAACAAGAAAAAGGCCAATAATTACGGAATTTACTGCAGTTTGAGAAGTTCACGCAAAACTTTCCCTCGCTCTATTAATGGAAAATATGGTAATTAGTTTTTCATATTTCCCCATATATCGGATGTTGATATAACTTATTCATGACAATGAAAACAAAAATTGCAGTTGTCTGTCCGTTTTCTTGAACAAGGCTGAATCCGAGGAAGGACTTTGATTTGAGAAGCAATTGAGACTTTCCCCCATGGCCCCTTTTTTTTGGCGCGACACCTACCGGAAATGAATCAACATCATCATCATTACGCGGGGTACTGTTTCATCAGCCCAGGAGTCAAGTCTAAGAGATTCCGAGGGGAACGTAATCAGTTTGAGGGATGATGGCTTTATTTATTCCAAACAAAATGAAATTACGTTTCCTCTTGAGTGACATTTATGGCTGGACTACCTGCAGTGCCGGCGTGTTTACAAAGTGACTAAACAGAAAAGAAGCATGTAGTAATTTGTTCATGTGAGGCTGTAAACTCTTGAGCTCCACCCTGAGTAGATGCAGCACACATGCATGACAACAGTACACATACATGACCACATTTTGGGTAGTATTTCTTTGTGGTAAGCTGTCGTAGCTGTCCCCCGGATTTCCTCACCCACTAAACCTGCTTAATTCATTCACCCCTTCTATGTAGCACGTTTTAAGTAATATATATACAGTAGACAATGGGTACTGAGGATTTAGAAAAAACACCCTCCTTCTCTGCTGTCCCCCTCTGGAGCCTGTTGATATGCCATTGCCTATGTTACACACCTGTTGCTGCAAATTCATCCTGTGTACGACAGGCAGGGCAGTAGCTAGAGGATTCTGGGCCCCCTGAAAATTTTTTTTATGTATGCCCCAGAGCGTCCTCCACCCATATAATATAGGCTACTGTACAATGTAGGACGACTTACTCACTTCCGGAAAGTTGTGGAGCTTACGAGGGTATATGTA
Organism: Amblyopsis rosae; assembly: GCA_025399935.1. Lineage (NCBI taxonomy): Eukaryota > Metazoa > Chordata > Actinopteri > Percopsiformes > Amblyopsidae > Amblyopsis > Amblyopsis rosae. Next base: position 736,747 of record JAODTR010000010.1, on the reverse strand, counting down.
TCTAGAGGTTCAGCACAGAGTGGCTTATGTATCATAGTGCTAATGAATGAAAAGGGTTGAGACTAATAGAACCTCAGCTTTATGAGGGTCCTGTCTTTTCCTCATTTACTTACTAGCAGCTTAGCAACTACTATTGGCTCTCACTACCTGCCGGTGTGTACTACGTTGGACATTACAACGTTATTGTATTTGGCACTCAATAGGCTTAAACAACAATAGATCAATTGACTTCTGCAATGGATTGACAATCATAACATAGTTGCTATAGCTATGTTACAATTATGCACGTAGTTTTCATTAAATGCTTATATTCTTGGCTTATCCACCTTTGCCCTTAGTCAACGAAAACTATACTATACTGTAACTATGATGTCATGAATTGGGGTGGATCTTAAGGATTTATGGCACTATAGCCAGCCAGGCTAGTAGACCAAAACTTCCACTAGCAGGGCTAACATGTTACTAGTCCGGTTTGTTTTCTTACAAAGTAACACTCAGTAGTAAGATCTACAGTACATATGATTTCCATATTGCCTGTATTTTCCCAGTATTCATGTTATGGCCTCTGCAGAATAGCCTTACATAATGACAGAGCTTTTTTTTATTGAAAGTTATCTATGAATAAGTGTAGGCTACATTGGCAGTGTAATGGTAGGCTATTATGCACACGCACACAAATATAGCCTTTAGGCCTACTATTAATTACATAGCGTAGACTAAACATAGCTAGAATGCACCAACTTCACATAGGGAAGGATTCACCTTTGCCTATAGTAGTCTATAGAATATCACTGTTTCATAGTCTACTACCAGTAGGCATATTGTAAAGCAGAGCACTGATCTAATTTTTCCACTATATCACTGGCTGGCTGCTGTTTAGCCCTGTTATGAACATTTATGGTTGTAACGTTCGAGGCTGTGCAGACGTGTGGTGCACCTCATTCCTTGGTTTGCCTCGCCGGTGGTAGTGTGTTTCCGACCGGCAGTCTTCTGCCCGTGTTCATTTCCCAGCGCCCCACACCCACACGTGCGGTTTGCAATCGTCCAGCGGTGTGGGGTGTGTTATTGTTTCCTGTTTGCTTTTCCTGACGAGAGTTTATCGACTGTTACGCGTTTGTGTTGTAATTTCTGCAGTTTCGTGTTCGTTTCGCAGAGCGGTGGCTCGCTCATTCACCTCCGCCAAGTGTGTGTCTACCTGCACACGTCAACCGCGTCTTGACAGGCGTGTGAAGAAAAAGAAAACCTTCTAATCGGACTAAACCATTTTTCATGAGGGGAGGGGAGCAGATATTTATACACTTTTCAATAAATTGCATGTTTGTTGTGGTTTTCATTAAAATCTCAGGCATACAACTAATGTATATTAGACATATTTACAGAACAGGTAGCCTATATATAGTATAACTTCTAGATTTTGTGGGGCCCCCTGTGCAGTGGGGGCCCCTATAATTGTCGTCACCTCTCACCCCACCAGCGACGGCGATGTAGATTTTCCGGATTAATCAGTGAAAATAGGCCCTGAATCTAAATGGATTTATACAGAAGCAGTGGTTATCAACCAGAGCAGATTAGAGTATTTCAGCCACTTATAGCTGTCTATGACATTTAATTATTTACACTAAATGTTAAAGCGCCAAACCTTTACCTCTTGCTCCTTTAGTAAGTCTCCACATAATTAAAAACAAACCGACTTTTTTATGAAGTGCAAAAACACCCAGGCAGGATTCAAGAATCAACTAGAGTTTATGGTGGCTTGGCTAGCGCTGAAATACCAACAGGGGTATGGCTTCGCCGCTGGTAAAACAAATTCTTCTTCTTCTCCGTTGAAGAGGTGGCAGAGCAGCAAACGATGTGTCTTCCGTCGCAGCTAAGGCCTCATACAGTGCTGTGATCATTACTTACCCACCCTGCAGACATCCACTGTCACGCACAATATCCCCAGGTTTTGCCCTTCATAGGGTGTTGTGTGTCCTCTATTGGCTCTAGCTCGCTTCATGATAACCGGCGGTAATTACACAAAAATGTGCGCCCCTGTTTCGAACACACACACACACACACACACACACACACACACACGCAAACAAACGTTGGCCTTCTTCTATGCTCTTTTTTTTCTTCTCTTTTGTTTGGGAGGGAAGATAAATATCCTCATAATTGAAAAAGCTTGATGCATTTTAAACAGCCCACCGCTTCAATTACACATATTTACTTACAAGTCTGAATTTATTTCCTCCCCGCAAGAGTCCGATTTGTTTTGAGCGGTAAATGAAAAGGTCTCCGGCACTATTGTGGCATTATTTTAATGGTTTCCCTCGCCTGCGCAACCACTATTGTCAATCCTTGGCACTTAACACATGCAAATTGTTTAATAACCCCAGTCGACTCAGAAAGGGGAATGGTGTATGTTTCTCTGTGTGTGTGTGTGTGTGTGTGCGCGCGTGTGTGTGTAGGTGTGTGTGTGTGTGGTTGTCTGTGTGCTTGTTGGGCACTGTTCAAAGTAGGGTTTGCTGTGTAATAACTCACTGATCGGAGGATTATTTTTTTATCAACAGCGTGAAAATAGACACACACAAACACAGTACAATCTTGTTCTAACAAGAAGGGATTAGGGGAGGCCAGGAAATATTTCAACCTGATTATTCAAAGGAAGGAGAGGGTCGTGCACGCTTTCCCGACTTGAACCGCGCGTTATACGGGCCTATCTTCCGGGCCACAGTTAGATGTCAGGGGACAGTATGTATATGATGTCTACGTATCTGTTGACATGCCCGAGTGGACGTGCCGTGGGAAGTCGCGCTGCTAGAGATCGTGATTATCACCGCGCGTCTAAGCTCTAGTTCCTATCTGACAGCGCCATTAGCAGCCTGTCTCTCCACTGTCACAGTCTTGTGCATTTAGCATCTGACTGCTAATGATAATGCTGTATAGCTACAGTCATTAGTCTATTTTGGCTATACAAAGCAGGTTATGTCAAGTTGGTTCACACAATATCATTTTTTGACCCTTGTCATTTGGCCATAGCTGACTTTGTATCTTTTTAGCCTTCTACCAAGTAAGAGTAAATAAATAAAAAAATACTTTTACAACAATTATGAATGAATCAGTATTAATTATATGTGCGTGTGTGAGAATATGCTGTTGTATCTTCAACAGGCTGCTGAAGAACAGTTGAATATCTGAATATAACTTTGTACAGTAGGTCTACAGTCTGGCTTAGATGTGTCTGCATGGATGAATGAAACCTCCCCAATCAACCGTTGGGTAGGACACAGTGTAATCGATGTCTTATCATTCCATGTCAGGCCATCAAACTTGAAAGGAGTAAATATTAATTAATTAATATATAATGATTGGATACTTATTGAACTCTTTCATCAGATTATCTTATTAAATGTACATGTTTTAAAACCAATAAAGTGATCCTCAACCAGCCCAAATTTGGTTAATCTGCCCAAACCACAGCCTGTCTAGTATTCAACCCATGTAACCCCCCTTTTCCGAGAACTTCACAGATTCCCCATTGCAGCCTACATCTGATTCAAGACACTGGTACTGGCCTACAAGGCAGTAAAGAATACTGCCTCGAGCTACCTTAAAGCAATGGTCCGGTCCCAGGTCCCGACAAGAGCACTTTGCAATACCACCTCGGATGGCAGACTCGTTTATCAAAGTATCAAATGTTTTCGGTCCTGGCACCACAGCGGTGGAACGAGATTCCAGCAACAGTCAGGACTGCTGAAATATTTACCATCTTCCACAACTCAGGACACACACTTCACCATCACCTCAATACCTTGACTAGCGACCTTTCCACCTCCTAGCACCCAATGCTAACTCAAGTTTCTTACTCAAATGTTTATTTTCTCTGTCTACTAAAATGTCTTACTGTGTGTATTAGGCACTTTATTATTCAGGCCACCAACTTTGTTGGATGATTTCATAATATATAGACGTAAACATAATGACAAAATGCTGTAACTATTCTGATATTATATTGGCACAAATGTACTACATGTAAGCTTTGGATAAAAGTGTAAATGTAAAAAACGCTCCCAAAATGGTCGAAACCTGCCAAATCCAACTCCAACCACTGCTTGCACAATTACAGCACACCTCAATTAAAGGAATAACACAAAATTGACACAAAATATGACACAAAATATACTGTATAGTGTCAGTTCACGAGACTACCATCCTGCAAATGCAAAGTAGTATATAGTAAAAGCTACATATCTCCTAGCACAGGACATCACACAGGGACATTTGCTGTGCATTATTAGGTGTTATAATTTGATGTGCCATGCAGTGATAAAGGATTGGGGCTTTAAAAAAAAAAACCCCAACAGGTCTCAGCTCAGCAGAGCAAAGCTCTATGATTAATTGCTAATTTGCTTGAAGGATACCATAAAATATACTCCAGGATAGTTGTTGGTGACGGACGATAACCCGTCTCTTTTACCGTCAGCTGTGGTTGTTGTTGAGGACTACCCTTCCACACTATGCCACTCTATATCATTGCTTCATAAAAGCGGCTCTAAGCATGACCAGGCTGCAAAGTCACATTGCCAAACTGATGGCCCGTTTAAAAGGATTGTGGCTTTTACAAGGTTTGGCCTCCCTCAGTTGAGTGCAAATGGAGTGCCACTGCATTAAGTGGTGCGAGTGGAACGCTGATAGATTACCTTTGACCACTCCGGATAATTGTCGGACTTGGGTGGCAAACTTGTTAAAAGACACTGGGGTGGGGAGAAAATAGGAGAAAGTTAAATCGAGAACGTTAAATATTGAAGTGGGCGCCCGAAGGCTAATGAAATTAACAATGCAAGTAAACAGCCTTGTGTCTGTGGGTGTGTGCGTGCGCGCATGGGGTTGCTCTCCTCTCATCTATCTCTCTCTTC
>JAODTR010000010.1:718043-731749 GCA_025399935.1 Amblyopsis rosae | reverse complement strand
ACACACACACACACACACACACACACACACACACACCCCACCCCCAAACTCTCTCACAGGGCCTTAAGTCGGCAATAATTGCTGCAATTTTCGGTGTCATTTACTCGTTTCCGCGCAGAGTGACACGAGCGTTCCGGAGCCGTTGGCTCACATCATGTTAACTCGCTACATGCCCTCGCTACAGACGAATCATTGTACGTAGTTACTTACTTGGTTTTGACACCCGAACCACCTTTTGATCTGTTTCACCGCAGGCATTCAAACAGGGCCGGGGAAGTCTTGTATGACAAGGTAAAACCAAGAGAGAACTGAGAATTTGCGGTTGACGTAAAAAATGTAAAAAGGAAATGCTTTTGTCAAGTGTTATAATTTACAAATAATCTGTTGGTTGGAAAAAGTTGAAGGGCTGTTTTTGTCACACTTGTTTTTAACCTGATTTTAGGATTTAAGACATACAGTATACTGTCCATAAAACCCTAAACTCTTATTCACATCTAGATATACAGTATATGTATCAAAATTCCTAAATTGTTTATTTACTTCCCCACCACTAAACAGACAAACCAGACAACCTTTACACCCGTATATATTTTGGAAAGCAAACTCCTGCGTGATACCTGAGAACAGAGGCTGAGTGTCGTTGACTTTTCCAAGCGTGGAACATTTATTGTTCTTGTGTCAAACTTGTGTGAAGTTGAACTCAGCTGACCTCATAAGTCAGATAGTGAAATGCTGACAGGTGAACACCAGCAAGAGATTAGAAGAGATTTGAAAATACCCTTTCTGCTACCAGCTATGTTTGTCCATAGCTGGTGGTATTGCCATGACAGCATATTTCATCCAAGTAGGCCATGATGCACTTTTGGTTGTTGTTGAATTTTCAGAAACGTCATATTTGAGAAATGTCTGAATGAGAAATTAGCCTAACATTAATATACCTGAAATCAGTACACTGATGCATACAGTAGATGTTTACTGCATTGCAAACAAACATATTAACATTGTTGAAATACTGTATATCCTTGTCAGTATTTTGCAATATTAATATCAGCTATCTCACTTTCCAATTCAGATCATCACATATTTAGGAACCATAGAAGGCAAATGTATATTAAGTACATATTGGAATAAATTCCTGATCTCTGTAAAGCAATTACAACCTATTTAACATTTACCTCTAAAACAAGCAAATAACCTTTACATCCTTCATCTGTAGTCACCACAAGTGACTATTGAATGTTAGTTACACCTACTGTACTTTATATTTTGCACACTTAGAAGCCAGGAAGATGTTCAGATAACCAACTTTCAGATACATATCATGTCAGGATGGCTCCCATTGTTTCACTTTTTAGAAAAGAGAATCTTTTTGCTGTCTGACTAATCTGGCTAGCCGAGGATATGGGTGTGTGGTTGTTGGTCGACGCCCCAGAAGTGCCTGGCTAGGTTTACTGTTGGAATTACTCCTAAGCTTTGAGAAGTGTGTGAACGACACAGCGAGGTTCGTTTGAAATCCGTCAATGACAGGTTTTCCGTGGACCCGGGGAAACTCTACGGAGAAAATGTATAAGGTACCAGAATTATGTCAGGTCCAGGTACTACAAAACCCTGGAAAAAGAAATTGTGGGGGTGGATGATTGTATCTGAGCAGTGGCTTAAGACCTCATCTCTCCAATCCCAAGACAGTTTGGTGTAGAAACAGGACTTCATCTCATGTCTTTCTTTTCTGCTGTGACAGGTATGATAAATAACAAGTCATGTCTTGCCAGGGTGATATCAAATCTTTAGAGGAAAAGCAGGGCATTCCCCTCCGTTCTTGTCTGGGAATGTTGTGAGAGTTAGACAGCGACTCTGATTTCCTGTCCAAATTCCCACTGACAGCTTTGGACACTTGAAAAGACATCTTGCTGCGCAAGTAGTGAGACAAGACCTTATCGTCTTGGAGCCCCCTCCTGTGGCAATTTATGACGACTGTCCAGGCGCTGTCGTTAGCCAGAGACCAACGCTATGCGGCCCCCATCCGTGAACAGAGACGGCGAGATAATTAATGCTTTTCGTGAGTGCTCACACTGCCTTGACACACTTGACTCTGTTTAATAAATGATGTCCCATATTGTCCCATTCATTATAATGTCATTAAGACATATTAATTCCCCCTGCTGCTTTAACCTTTAAGCCCTGCGTTACCACAGGTGTGTCCTGGCAACGGATAGCCCCGCCCCCCCACGCGATCTACCACTTGAAATAACACGACCAACAGCTGTTGTGCAACAGGTCTGTTTTCAATAAATAGATGCAGACAACATTCTCGACGGAAAACGGCCGGCTCGCACATAAAAGCATAGAAAACGTTTATACTTGATTAAGATCCCTGGGATGGGGGGTGGGGGCCTTCGGTTTATTCAATATATAGGTTCACTTGGCTGTACCGCTCTCTACAAAGCCTTGCACTGTACAGTGCTGAGGTCGCGGATGCTAAACGGACCTGGTAGACCAGTGATGTATCACCGTGAGCGGGAATGAGAAAAGTATCTTTTTAAAAGAGTAATTTATTACCACTTATGCATTTAGCGCCATCGGTCCTGCTGCGGGTGTAATAGAGCAGGTCTCTTCCTCTCCCTGCTGTGATAAATGTCCTTTTTGGATTCTGTAAGTGATCCTACTGCCACAGAGGGGGACCTTAAGACCACATGCCAGCCTGGCGGCCTGCCAGGCAAGCACCCAGCACGTGCACACACACACACACACTCACGCTCGCACACACACACACACACACACGCTCGCTCGCACACACACACAAACATACACACACGGCGGCAGGCAAAGGCGGCAGGCAAAGTGTTTAGCTAGTGATTGCTCGTATGTTTGAAACTGGCAGGGTGGGGTGAGACAGCTAGTGTAACTATAAAGGAACCAGAGTTAGTCTAGAATGGAGATAAGAACTGGATTTGGCCGGGGAACACTATGTGCCTAGCTGCTCTAAGTGCTCATTCATTCAGGTGGGTAGAAGGCTCCACATTTGATCTTGCATTCCCTCTTCATGCCTTAATCATATAGCCAGCTAAAACCTAATCTATCTCCAGATCAGTGACCGGGGACCCATTTTGTCTACCCTCATCTAAACATATTGTACAAGTGGCCATTTGCTTTAAATTGCTGCTATTAATCGTCAACTCAAGCAGGCATCTGCGTTATGTTCGGCCGTAAGAATTCATGCTTTCCTTGGGAAACCTAATGAGAACGGCTGCCCCTTCGGTAAGCCAAGTTGATGAGAATAAACATGCTGACAGTCGAAATGACAGCTTTTAAAAGTACCCATTGCTATGCTGTATGTTATGTGCATCCCTTACTGGTAAATTAATTATCACGTGGAAATGAACACTTTGTTTGTATTCAGGCTGTAATTAACGACCAAACAGTCTTCCCAGCATGGAAGATTACATCTTGTGTAACAATTCACACCTTCTATTGGCATACATTAAATTGTTGTGTTCATCAGTGGCTATTGTACAGGAAGGAATATTACCTCTAACAGTTGTAGCAAACGACTGTAGTTAAAATCAACAATAACTATTCCAGTTTATTTTACACTCGCCAACTGCATAGATTTTAATTACCAACTTTACATTGATTTATAACTCTACCTGAGGGTTTCTTCAAAGCCTCTGTTTATGAATATGTATGTTGTTTTTAATTTACACACTAAATATTTTATTTGCTTATAATTATATAGTTTAGGGCCACAATTACTGATACATTGTGTGCATTTCTATATGTTTTTCTTGGACAGTTGTATGTTTTGAAGGTTTTTGCTTGTACTGTATGAGCATGGGACCTGTCTGAAACGGTTATCAAAAATCGTATAATTGATTTCAAATATTAGTATTCAAAGATATAAAGCAGAGAGTGAAAACTATTGATTTGTTTTAGAATGCATGTGGTTTTCGGTCAGGTATGACTTTGCGCGCACATAATTGTGATCTATGCAGAATGTCTCAATGTTCCATGTGATAACTGGTGAGAATAAGTACAGTACAATAAGTAGTTGTCAGTTTGATTTGAAGTACTGTATTGCAATCAGCAGTCCAGAACATATTTCCCTACACAGTAACAAACAAAGTATATTGTATTCTCTATTACACTTTTTGCAAAATGGCAAACTTGCATCCAGAATTAAAAAGACCCACATGATGTTAAGGACTGTAAATCTGTGCCTTGCTTGCTTGTAAAAATCCCTCCGTGTGTCAACATTGTTTGTACTACCAATATGGCATTTGGAAGCTCATTTTATTTTGGCCCAGTTCCGTGAAATTATCTTCAGCAGATTTGGTCTAGTTGCAGTACAGTATATTACCTGCTATGGGTTTGGCTGAGGAAACCTCATAAATGTTTATGCTGGCCATATGGGAATACGATACTGTGTGTACATCCCCACTATATAATGTATCACAGACATACTAGTGCCATACATCACCACATATATTATTCATGGGTAATATGTGCCTCGTAAATGATGGTAAATATACTGGTGCATGGGGTGCAGCAACGGTTGGCAAAATGCCTCAGTCTCCTCAACATCACCCCCTCTGTCATCTTCTCAGAATGGGCCTTTATGGCGTTTGCTTGGAAGACAGCTGTACAGACTTCATCATTTAACAGAAGTCTCTGTGTGTTTCCCTAGTGGCATTAACCCGAGCCCTGCCCTTTCTGTACTGCCTCTTTGAGTGACTGAAACGTCACAGTGTGTGCGCTGCTGCACGTCACCATGTGACAATTGACTTGGGCACAAGGAAGCCGAGTTCCGCTTTGGTATCTAATACAAAAGCTTTGGGCTGTCTACACCCAAATGCTATGCACGTGTGTGTGTGTGTGTGTGTGTGTGTGTGTGTGTGTGTTTCAGAGAAGCCTTGACAGTATCACACAGCCAATAAAAGACCACCTGTTCCAGTGTGCTAATCTAATCCGGCTCGACGGTATCCCCCACCCTTCCTTCCCGCCTCTATTTTTTTTCTCGTGCCGTGGTCAAAGCCAGGCTGCGTTGTTAACAGAGCACCCCTGACACACAATGTGACAATTTCACGCCTAGCCCCTAATCATCCAGCTGACAAGGCTATCGAAGCTCCTTTAATTGCCCTGAACATTCCTTGTTTTGGGGGGGGGGGGTTATTTTTTTTTGTCTCAAACCGTTTTTAAACATGCTGAGAAATAGAAAGCACCGTCAAATCTGTTCCGTGCGCCTTTACGTGTCTGTCAGACCAGCTGTCACCTATTTATGATTAATGTATTCCTGAGAATGCAAGTTTTTTTTTTTTTTTTTTGTCTTGTGGGCAAAAAATGCACTTCTCATCCAGACAACAGTGGCTACTGTGTAGTCCTATCACGTGCACTTGCACGGCGGAGCTTGATATCACACACAGCAAATACATATTTCAGAAACAACTAGTTAAAGTCATCTTTTAGGGTGTTGAATCAGCTTGTCTCACTTTAATACAGTTTTCTCTACAGGCACTTTTGGAGTGGAGTTGAAGTGTTCCAAATTGAGATATAGATTTTCTGTCTTTTTGAGCCAGGAATAAGATCACTTGAAGAGTTTGTGAAACAGGTCAGGGATCACATTCTTTTCTCTGAGAGGGTGCAGTTTGAACCACTTCTTGTAAGAATCACACCTAGGCCTTAGATATTGTAGATGCATAAGCATTAATGCAGTGGGGTCCATTACAAAGAACATGTTGTTTCTTCTTTTATCAAAAACAAAGTCTGGGCAATTTGATACAATTAGACTACAACTGTATATAACTTAAAACTCAGGAGGGACAACTTATAGTACATTACGCTATTTTGTCATTGACATGGAGTTCTAACCTACAGTACCATACATACAGTATCCTTATACACTTTAACAGTAACAGTATGTTAAAAGGAAAGTTATACTGTAATTTACATATATTTTTCATACCTGTTCGGCAGAGTAACTTTGTCTTAGCTTAGTTTATTTACAGTCTAACTCTTAAGATTGTCTTTTCAATAGACATTGGTAAATCACTGTCCGCACAGAAGCTTGTCTTTGTGTGGACGATAGTTCTGTTTTAGCTACTGTATACATTATATCTCTGTTTTTGCTTGCATAGTCTGAATTTCTGCAGTTTATCTCTTTATCAAATCAAATTGTTGCATGCGTAGGCTATATTTGTGGTCTCTATGTTTACAAGTGTTCTCTAAATTTGCAAGGTGTTTCTCGCTGCTACCTGTTGTCAGAGCGATGCTTTGTTTTGTGTCTTTGCAAGTGTTTTATGCATTTGCGTGCATTGTCTTGATTTGGAAGTATTGTGGCCTCTCTCAGGCACTGTTTCACTATTTCACATTACAGCACATAATGATAATGAGTCTTTTTTTTTACAGCAGTGTCATTTTGAATCCCTTTCTAACTGAAATGAACTAAATACGATCAGTGGTCTCCATCTACAGTAGCCACCAGCTGCCTGCTGTACTGTAGTCAGCGGCAAATATGCGTTGGCTTTTAATTTGTTTGAGAGACTGTGGAAGAGGTCTTTTAGAAGCTGAAATAGTTTGCCATTCTCACTCGTGGTGGGGAGGTACCAGAGTGACTCCACACCCTTCCCCGAGCTTCTCTGCAGATCAATACCAGGAATCAGGCCATTATACTCTTTTGAAAGCGCTACGTGAGCAATCAATATGTTATTATTTTTCATCTGCTGGCTGAATTAAATTCCCTCATTATTATTTCCCCACATTGAGTGAGGGAGGGAGCTATTCCAGGTCTTCTGTGGTCTAGTAACTGCTATCCCACCACCCCCCACACCCCCTTGCCTTATTCTAGTGTATGTTTTCCAACTAATTTTTGATATGTTGGGATATATTCCTCATTTGCATAGTGGTATGTTTGTGCATCCGTCTCTCCCGCTAACTGTGAATTTTTAATATTTATGTGAGGGTTGTTTGTTTGGGTTCCTCCCGGATTGCTTTAGAGCTGTTAACGAGAGTCTGGTGTGTTCGCTTCGACGTGAAGCTCCCGCTCACTGCACTAGTGAAATGCAGTGTACATCTACCCGCGCAGGATTATTGGAATGGTAACACAAGCTCCGGAATGGATACGCCAGACTTCTTTACATTCACAACAAGCACAAACTGTGGGACTTGGTATTGGTTACCGCTGTAACTCAAACATCATTATTATCCTTTAATGGGAGAAAGGGGAAAGTGATTGACAGCAATGGTCAGAGCTTAACTGCAGAAATGATTTTCTACCGGTAGGTCATGTTTTATTCAGCGTGTAATAGCTAATGTCCTCGCGGACTAAACATGTTTGCAGTGGCTGTACCGTAGTAGTGAAATATGTGCTCCTGTCCAGGTTGTCCTTTAATCTTCACGGGAGATCACGACGAGATCCAATGTGCATTAACTCTACTGGACATGAAAACACTTCTGTCTAGGGTGGCTCTGGAAGTCATAGCACATAGCATAGCACACCCTGAGTCACAAATGTAAAGCGCGAATCAGTCTGTAATACTTAATAATAATATTATAAATGAGCTCTCGTACAGTATATTGCTTTGACAGTGGCCTCAACATAGTAGGAGAGCGGCGTGGTGGGGTGGGGGGGAGCGGTACCGGCCCGGCTAGCAAGCGTCAGTTTGGCTATAAATCATCAGTAATTAAACACTTTAGAAATACTCAGACCGCAGGGTGAGGCATGGTTGGAGAGGGGGCGCGGGGGGTGCGATTTCATGATGCTGGTGGGTTGAAACAGCCGCCCATCTTGGTGGTCTGCTAATGAACGCAGGAGATGGTTGTCAAACGCTCTTTCTAATCAGATGGCCTAGAGCTAAGCTTGCGTTCATTAATCAGACGCTCATTATGGTAGATCTATCTCCTGTTTTGGCACCGCTAAAAGCCATTTTCTGTGTAAGTAAAAAAAAGAAGAAGAATAAAATTTGCCCGCTCAAGCCCAGGCCTCCTCTTCGCTTCTCGCTTCTGGTGAAAGATTAATTGCTCTTGATCAAAGTCGTCAAGGAAACACCGCACCGGTGGTAATAGACGTAATAGAGAATGGGTTTAGGGGGGGAGGTAGGCGGGGGAGGGACGGGCTCTTGTTATCTTGTCCTCCTTGTACCCCGTACGGGGAAATTTAATTCGTCGCTGTGTTTTTACGTGGCGCCGGTTTGGAGAGCAAGCCTTCAATGTCAAGCCGCGTCGGCGAATGGAGCGCTATCACAAAGTGCCGGCTGAAGCGGAGGCCGACGACTGGTTCATTGGGAAGGAGCATAAATCAGAGAGGACAAGTGACAGAGATTAATGCCCAACCCAGCCCACTCGTACCTCACCCTACAATAACTATCTGATAAAGCCGCCGGTGTGACACCACGCACGGTACAATAATAGAAATGCATTACTCTACGAGCCCATTGAGACACCCAGATAGGAGCAAGGTGCAAAAGGAGAGATGTAGACGGCTACCTGTTAATATTTCTGTGGCCTGCATGCGTAGGTCAAACAACCTTCTTCTAGACTGACAAAGATAGGTTCTCAGCTTCTATCAAAGTCAGAGTGTGCGTTTGTTGTGTTACGTCTTGCTGTCGTCGTGCAGACACAAATGTATTGACTGGACTTGAACTTTGGTTGTAGTTAATGCTTGTGTTGTGTTGTGCATTTGTTTCCAAAGCATCAATTGAAGTGGAAATAATTTTTTTTAATGCTCGGCACTGACTTGGGACTCGAGCAAAGGTAGTATAATGTTCCTATTGGAAGGCTGTGTTTTTCTTTTTTTTCAAAGGCCAAGAGCGCTGCTGTATTTATTTTCCCAGACCTTCAGCACCACTGTGGCTCTGAATAATAGGAAAGTTGGCGCTTCTTGCTCAATCACGTCCCCAACCCCCGTGCTTTCATCGAGAGGTCAGAGTTTAAACGCGTGGACACCACTCACGCGTTATGCGCAGGTTATCTTCCTGGCAACACCCCCTCCACCCCCTGCCTCAGCTCTGAAGCCCCCACGTCTTGTGTTCCCGCTGCCGTTCTGATAAATCTCTCCCGATGGTAATCACGTTTTGCTGCCGATGTATGTGCAGTGGAAAGAAGCCAGAAAGTGAGTAGAGGCTTTTTGCACTGGCCCCATACTGTAGCTACCAGGGCCCCCACTGCAGCAAGTAATCAGCACAGGAATTAACTGGCCACCCACAACACACACACACACACCTAGACACCGCTAAAGGAAGACAATGCTGCAATTTGATTCAGCAAAACTCTCAGCCAATCGCCTCCCACTCTTATTTCAAGTCTCTGCTCTTCTTTTATTTGCATGGGGTCTTTGCCCCCCCTCCCAATTCACCCACACACATCCCGTCAGTCCCGATTCATCCATTATGTGCTCCCACCCTTTTAATTTAGTGAGCAAATGTAATTTCCAGATGAATACCGTGCCTTTTTAATGCAACCGGAGGGAAGATAAATGTGCTTTTGTGCCTCTCTGTGTTTGTTTGCTGTCTTATGAAGAAGCGGGGCTTAGTCTTACATATGGAGAAATTGTGCCCAGTTGACCGGAGTCTAACAGCAAAGCGTGCGCTACTGGGAGAGGAGCGGCAGGTGTCCTCAGGCGCTTCCTCAACGCTTTATCTTCCAGCAGGGCATCGTAATGCGTTTTCTAATAGACGTACCTGACTTCACGTTCCTGTCATTAGCCCATTAACCAAGCCTTTTTGCCCACTGGACTGCCACACACTAGAGCAGGGCTGTTCAACCCCGGTCCTGGAGGGCCGCACCCTGCATGTTGTAGATCTCTCCCTGCTCCAACACACCTGATTCAAATGAACGGGTCTTTATCAGGCTTCTAACGACCTTGAATCAGGTCGTTAGGTGAACTGATAACTACCCGTTGAATCAGGAATCAGCATGGCTTTATAGGTAAAAATATACCAGTGATGTTGTCTGCGGGTGGTCAGTGATGTCCAACCCACCATATCATAGAGAATGCAATGGTGAGTAAGGGACTTTTGTTGGGGCATTTGTAATAAAAACTTAGAGATGCATGATACAATGAGTCAAGGCTCCTTAAGATAATCAATCACAGCCAAAAAAGTTGCTTGTACAAGTGTCTTTCTTGCATAAAAATTAAAGCTAGATTTATTTCTAAAATAAAAGCCAATCAAGCTAATCATGCCACTTAGATCACAGTCCTTCCTCGTTCTGATGTTTGGTCTGAACTGAACCTCTTGACCAGTAGTGAAGATCTTTACATTATTATTATTATTATTTTATTTTATAAATTGTGAATATTGATAATCTCCTCCTCTTATCACAAGCTTATGAACCAATTTGTTTGGCTCATCGATCAGCAAAGCAGAACAATCTGTACTGTATGTTTACCTTTCATTCAAAAATGGCACGATCATCAAAATATGTGAACACTAATCTAACCTATTTTTTGTTTTAGTTGCCGGAGATCCAACAACTCTTAGAGGAACTTAAACTTTTGAAAGAACACAAGTGAGTGAAAATTCTTTTAAAAGTTTGAGGTGTAACTTTCTACGAGTCTTCTCCCGGAGGAATGCAAACACAGACTCACGGGAGGCCGTGGCTCACTCTGATCATGTTTGTAGGATTGTAGGCTTAAAAAAATGGCAGCCATTAATTAGGGAGCGCTAGGTTATCGGTCTGGAGAGAAATCTTCACAGAAGTAATCAAACCTTGATGAATAGAAGAAACGTACCTAAGCCCTCATGTCCACTGTTGATAGAGTTGACCCTCAAGCTAAGACATAGCTGTACAGATAAAGAATTAACCCCCCCCAACACACACAAAATAACACAAATCCAGGCTTTATTAGAATCAGCATATTAAACATTTGTAGATTAGACCAAAAAAAGCAGATAAGGACATAAACTGAATAAGAAATGAGTGGAATGAAAATGTAATCACTTTGTAGCACTCAGAACGTGTTGGAGAGGATCCTTATGTATCCTGCACATCCTCTTTGCTAAAATGCATCCGTCTGTCTAAAGATATCAGTGGCTTGTTTGACAGTTTGATTTACATGACTGGTTAGTCAGTTTTGATGATACAATCCACTAGAAAAGAAGGCATTTTATGCTGCCGATGGTATTTGTCGATGGTATTTGTCGATGGAAGCTAACATGTTTGACTAAATATGTGCATTTGCTTTGAGAGACATTCTATACATGCAATACTTCTGTTTATGTAATATGTGTATGAGGCTTGTATCACACAGTAAACCTTATTGCATTTGTTCAAGTATTCATTGAATCCATCTACATATGGCTCTCTGTCCTCACTCCAGCCCAACAACGTTTCCATCTTTATTACGTCCATGCTACCGTAATATACAGTCATTATCGTGCCATATTCTCTTTGCACCAAATAGCACGTGTCTGAACATGAGAGAGACATCAGGCAGCCAAAATCATAATTAGTTTTTATGATGATTATTATTATTATTAATATTAATATTATACATCTAATATTATATTATGTACAGCTGTGCCACAATCACCAGAGGCAGCCTTTCGTTTAAAAATAAATGAAAATAAACACATATTTTTCAAGCTCCAGCAGGAAGAAGCTGTGCCAATATTTCTCCCTGTGTCCACGCAACTTGATGTTCTCCCCTTTTTATTTTGCCACCACCTGCTAGCTGCTACTGTCTCCCTGCCCCCCCCAAGCTTCAGAGGAACGAGGGGGGGGTCAGGCTGTGTTTCCCATTCACTGGCTGGGAGGGGGGTACGCAAGCAATTCGGCCTCCCCCGTCCAACCTTACTCACCTGTCTCGCGCCCATCTTTTCCTCCCCATGGATATTTTCCCTTTTTCTCCTCTTACACCTGCTTTTTCAGCTGGTCACCTCCTTCTTTCCCCTCCGCTTCCCTCTCCTCTCTCTACTCCCCCCCAACACCCCCGTCTCCCCCGTCTATCCCAGTGATGTCTCCCAGCCCTGTGTGTCGTTCTTTGTATCTCTGATTAGATTTGCCCACTGTGCTATCAGATCTGGCCCCTGTGTGTGTGTGTGTGGCGGTGGCCTGGTCCCAGCCCCCCCTCCCCCCCGGCCCCCCGGGACAACTGGCCGTCTGTGTCACTGCCGCTCTAACCGCGTTAGCCGTGCTTAGGATGTCACCGCTACTTTTCCTTTACATCTCTGTGACGCCCCCCCCTCTCTCTGTATATTTATATACCCCCTCTTCTCTCCATCTCTCTCTGTATTAGCTGTCCCTCTCTCTCTCTCTCTCTCTCGCTCTCTCTCTCTAGATATATTTATCTCTCTTTCTCCTCTCCCTCTCGATATATGCATCTCTCTCTCCCTCTCGATATATTTATAAATCCCTTCTTCTCTCTCCCTCTAGATATATTTATCTCTCTTTCTCCTCTCCCTCTCAATATATGCATCTGTCTCTCTCCCTCTATCTTTCTCTGTCTCTCTCCCTCGCGATATATTTATAAATCCCTCTTCTCTCTCTCTCTTCCTCTCGGTATGTTTATCTATCCCCTCTTGATATGTTTATCTATCCTTCTTTCTACTCTCTCTTCCTCTCTGTATATTTATCTATCCCCCTCTCCCTCTTGATATATTTATCTCCACGTAACCTTCTCTCTTCTTTCTCTCCCTCTATCTGTGAATCTTTGTGTTTTTTCTCTTTTTTCCTTTTACTCTATCTCACGCTACTGTATCTTTCATTTAATGTCTATCTATCCCTCAATCTCTCTGTTTGCCTCTATATCTTTCTATCTAATCAGTCTATATGTATCTATTTATCTCTCTACCATAGAAGTGTAATGGAACATTATAACACATAGAGAGAGAGAGAGACAGAGAGAGAGAGAGACTGGTGTGTGTGTGTTCTCAGTTCTTTGTGCCTGTGATAAGTGGAAAATGGTTCCGAAAAAAAGACATCTACAATCATATAGTATACAGTACTGTGCGGATTTAGTCTTCATTATAAATATTCATTCATTCATTTAGTTTATTGGCCTATCTTCTCGTGCCAAACTATTTCATATTCTTAAACGTCTGCTGTGTCTGAAAATAATCAAGAACAAAGATTTCTATGTAAGATGCAAGTGGCGGAAAAGATTTCTGCTTTAATCTCGGAAATGAATAATTGCCATTATCATTAAGACAATGTTTCGCCACATAATTGGAACGACGGTATTAGTCGGAATAGTGTAGCGTCAGAAGAGACAAAAAGTCAGGCTGCGTGTTTTGATTGAATAGTTTGTAGCGCATTGGTTTATGTATGCAAATGTGTTCATGAAGTGCCATCGTGTTCCTCTGTGTGTGTCGGCGTGGCAGAATTAGCGGTTTGTCTGATACTTGAGCGAGAGATTCCACCCAGTAATTAATGCAACACCTGAGGTGCTGAAGTGAAGTGCTGATTTGATGAGGGTTGCCAAAGAAGGGGAGAGCAAAAGTACCATTATATCGGCCGGCTTATTGCGCTATTGTGCGTTTCTCCTGGAGGAGCTGGGCTTGTGGGGTCCCCCCCCCCCCGTTTTCCTCCATTGTTTTCTCCTTTATCGCATGCTAGCTTTCTTTCTCCATACACCTGTCCTCCAACCTTTCCTCTCCCGCAGCCTCTTCAGACATAGAGCGCTTAGTTCCCTGCTAAAACATCCAGGCTGGTTCATACTGGTTAGTGCTGGGGTAGTGCTGGTCCAGGCTGGTTCATACTGGTTAGTGCTGGGGTAG
>JAODTR010000010.1:690664-717943 GCA_025399935.1 Amblyopsis rosae | reverse complement strand
AATGAGTATCGAGAACCGTGGAATTACACTGGTATTGGTATCGACTACTAAATTTCTGGTATCGTGACATCCCTACTCTGTACCCAGGTCACTACAGGTCATCTGCAAAACATCTCCTCTCAGTTCCCCACACATGCCTCAACACCAGACAAGGCCTTTGCTGCTGTTGGCCCAAGGCTCTGGAATATGCTCCCGTCCCACGTTAAATCCTGTCTCACCACTGAAACGTTCAAATCTTCATCATTTGAAGACCCACCTTTTTAGCTTTTAGTTCACTTTGAGGTTGCCTCATGGCTTTTGTCAAGTCCAATCATACTGTACTTTATTTTCAATGTCCTTTCACTGTGTTGTTTGCCTTATTCAGTTTCTATTAATTTCTTACTTTAGTACTTTGAATTTGATGTTATCATTTTACTTTTTATAGCTTTAATTCACGTATACTTACATTTGTAATCCATCTGCTTTGACTGGAATGCACTTTGGGTCAATTTCTGTTGTTTTTAAATGTGGTATGTAAATAAATGTGACTTCACTTGACGAACATGGCCTAAGTGGCCCCTAATACAGTTAACAGCCTAAAGTCTAAAAAATCTGCATCAATTGACAAAACTAAATTGCACTTTTATCAAAATATAGCTATCTGTTTAAATTCACATTAATTATGTAGGGAATGCATTCCAAAACTGAAGTAATCCCCTAAATTGCACTGTAGAACTTCAGTGCATCACAGCCAGCACTTCTTTACATGGGGAATGCTTCATCCTTGTTCTGGGTGGCTTTATATTGCCGCTTTTATCACAAAGGCCCCGGAACGCAATGAAAGAACAGCAATTTATTATATTCCATCAGGGAAGATGACAAGGGAACTTAAAAGACACGCCACAACAGGCCCTCTTTGCTCCGAATTCAGGTCACTGACGGCACAACAGAAATGCAAAATAAAAGACACACACAACCTTGTAAGTCAAATAGGCTTTGTCATTCCTGCACACGGCTCTCTTTTTGCGATGAATAGTGACATAGCCTAATTCCTTTGGAATAGGTAAAGAAGCCGAAGTTCTGCCAATGACCTCCAGGACAATGTTACTGACCTATTTTGCATATGCCACGGAACACTGTGCGGACTAGACAGGCCCTTTATTTGTGCAGTTACTTATTGGCCAGCAACATGACTTTAATGGCTGTCCAGGGATACTGGTGGAGTGCAGTTTTAGATTATCATGATGGCTGGTTATTTGCGTGTGTGGGTGTGTGTGTGTGTGTGCGCACGCTCTTGTTCCGAGCATTTCTGTTTGACTAACGAAGACAAGTAGTCCCGTTAAAACTATTAAATGGTGCTGTTAGGGCTCCTTCTGTACACAAACAGACAAAAGGGTCCATTTTAGTGACGTCGGCTAATATTTTAGATGGCGGTCCGTGCCACTGTTCAAGCCATACGCGCTATAATGTCGGACATAATTAGCCTACAAGGCGAAATGCGACGGGACCGTTTTACACAACGTTCATTCTCCGTGCGTCACTTGTTTCCAAGAGCTGGACACACAGACACACATGCGCACGTGCACGTGCACGCACACACACAAAGCGTGGAAAAAAATCACGTTTTTTTCTTTTCTCTCAGGGAAAAGGGGCTGGAGAATAATTTCTCCAGCTACATGCCATAGTGCCAGACACTTAAGCCATGCGCTTGTCTGTGGCACTACAGAGCCTTTTCCCTTACAGAAGGGGAGGAGGGGGAAGGAGGGGGGCAATCATTTTTTCATTGTCCCCTCTCATCTCTCAATCGGCATCAGTGTCGCGCTTAAGAAACTTTTTTTGGCTCTGACTCAAGGTCCCCCTTTTTTCTCGCCTCAGTCATCCACATAAAGCCACCTCCATAGAGGACCGTGTAATTTACGCTGACAGTGGTATTGACTATATTTAACAGACTGATGAATGTCAAAAATAAATATAGACTTTCAGGGGAATTCTAGGAGCCCTCCACAACAATACATTACAATTAGGGCCCTTGGGATTGCGGAGTCATCTACGGACAATTAGCCTGTACCATCGAAGGGTAAACCGCAAAACATTACCGCAAAACAGCACACTGATGTAACCTACTCAGCAGTAAGCTTGATGTGGTCAAATTATTATAACATAAATTGTTAAAATGATACTTAGCTATTGTATGCTCTAGTTCTTTTTCTGTTCTGTTCTTTTCTTTTCAAGTAGGGTTTTGCAGGTACGTGGTATCTCTGTGGGATTAATTGCTCATTTAGTAACTCTTTTCCATATTTCACGCTTGAGAGGAAATCCAAATTAGCTTTGCCATCAGGGTTCACCGCTTCCACTGGGATTTGAATGACCACACTGTTAGACAGCCAGCTGAGCCAATCAGGCGGCGATAAGCCATCCGCTGGGCGGGTCACTCCGGCTCCTTGGCAAACAACAGTGTCCATCTTGGCTGTAGCTGCTATCGCGTTTGTGTCGGGAACGACCCGTTTTGGAGGGAAAACGGACAGAGCTGATTCATGGAGACGTGGGCGTTCAGGTCCTTTATTACAGTGGTTATTACCGAGGTCATTTGTTTCCTTGATTATTAGAGTTTGGCTGGAGGAGTCACAGAGCGCCAAATGGACCCAGTCCAAGCTGGTCTGGTGGACTGAGTGTGTGTGTGGGGGGGTGTTCAGAATAAGCAGCGGTTATTCAGATATGGATGGCGCAGCGGCGAAGCGCTGGATTCGGCTTAATGGGGTGGGAAGGAGCAGTCGATGGCTCCCTCGGACGCTTGGCTGGACTGATATCTCTTCTATTTCTGCCCTCCTCTCCATACAAGCTCCCCTGCCATTGCCCAGTGCCATCCATCCACGGTGGCGTATTCTGATGACTCGTGTCATTAAAGCTAACGTCCGCTGAGGAGGTAATTAGCCAAAGTATGGCATTAATCAGCAGCTAGATCCCCTCGTGCCTGCCGGGTGTCTGAAACATGCTTTTTTTTTCTCCTTCCTTTTTTTGTTTGCCGCCACGCCGCCCTCCCAAAGCCTCCCTGTTCCACACATGGTGGGCATTAACCTTCCGAGGCTTGGTCATTTGTCTATGACGGACTGAGACGCGCCTTTCTCTCCACACTTCTGTGTTTGTGCTATTGGATAGATGGTGTGAATGCCACAGCTACATGGTATTCGACAATAGAAGCGGGTGAATTGAAGTGACACTGCAACGCAATGGCAGAGAGAACAGAATACACACACACACACAGTATTTTAAGTCAAATTTACTGCCTTGAGGCCTCTACAAAGTTGAATGACACTGCACGCTGAATCCATCAATCATATTTCAGCCGCCCTAGTGCCGTATTGCTCATAAAATGTATTTTTCTCTTTGAACACGTCGAGCGGTGGGTGTGTTCAAGAGACAAATGCCTCCCTTGACAGCGCAATTTGGAAACCTGGAGTGACAGCGGCTAAATTAAGTCAGTTTAGTGTTTACGTTGACCGATGGATCATTCCGCTGTCCCCCCGCTGATCAGTGCCCTCTTGATGTGACCAGACAAACAAATCACCACTGCTTTGCCAGAACAAAATGGCCGCCATCAGCGCTTGCTCAGTGACATCTCCATCTGCAGTCAGACAAGCCATTAAAAGTGCGGGGCAAAAATTTCAACGCTGTCAGTGCATATAAAGGCTCTCATTTCTCTCCATCAGCACAGTCTACCAGTTCTGTGAGGCAGAGTTGAACTCATGGCAATCTTTAGAACGGACTCTTTGATGTCATTACCAGCCAACCACTGAATATTCATATTTTTTCCTTTAAATGGCTGTATACAGGCACACCTAGAACCAGCGTAGCCTTGTACATTATTCATGAGCGAGAGACATTGGGGTGTGGTCTGATTGAGTTGACACGAGTGGGGCTCTCTTTCTGGATTCATTAATTATTAATCCTTCCACCACCGGTGGCAGCGGCGAGCTCGCCCATCCCGCTCAGATGTCAAGACCCTGATAGTCCTGGTATAGGAGCTGCTTCTTTTATGCGTCTAATTGTTCTCGTGATGGGATTATCACTGTGTGCATCAGGGAGGGAGGGAATACTGCCGTAAAGCCAAATGTAACTCTTCTAACCTCACAAATGTGCTACTCAAATCAGGATGAACCTGTGGTTCTCACTCCTCTCTACTTCTACCTCTCCCCACATCCACACTTTACATGAACAGACATTTTGCAGTCAGTCAAGTCAAGCGTATACATTTAATTTCTCTAAAAGGAAAGTGTCACCATAGAAAAGTGCTGCGTTTGACCCCGGGCTCTCAATAATACCAGTAGATAATCCTGGGACATACAACCCAATAGAAAATAAATTGAAGTCACCCTCACAGCCAAGGCCAAGCAGGGCTCCTACACAGATGGTGGTGTAAAGGGAAAAAAAACAAAAAAAACAACAACACTGCATTGATTCAGGCAGCTAGTGATTAGCAGGCTATTTGAGTACCCAATAAACATGATTGATACAAAACAGATATGACTTGCTATTCCAACCTGAATTCGGGCCAAGTTCCCTTTCCTACAGTATGTTTGGCAGGCAGCAGTGTTAAACTCTGCAACTCATTATGGTTAACTATGCTATAATTCTGCTTTAGGTGCAGGCACTTTAATTGGCCCAGGCATCTGAGGCATGGCACATTTGTCTCCGGAAAGGCCTTGGCATTCTGTCACCATTGTTCGATGCTGCACCGCTACCTGTGTGTGCTGATGAAAGCACCACCACTAGAGAGTGCAATTTCCAGGATAGTCGTTCCCATCGCCCTTTTGTCACTGCCATCCAAGTGTCCACCTATAATGGCAACATCTGACACCCACACAGGCACATGGTAGGAGCTACTATCCTTGTGCCTGTGATCCTGGCTGGCTCATTAATCCCATGGGTATCAAATACTTTTAAACCATGCTACTTTATCATGTCGCAAGCTGGCATTACAGTCCTGTCTGTGTAATCAATACACTGAAGGCCCATGTATGCGTCAAAGCTACGGCGTCACCTACGGATACGGCGTAAGCCAAGCGTCCGGCTACGGCGTAGGCTGACGTGCACCTCTCCAAAAATGTAACTACGCATCAGTCTGTCAGCAGTCAGCAGTCTTGTGGATGCAAGCCCATATGCCAGAGTAGTACTTTGGAAACAATGCCTTTGACAATCCTGGTATAATTCTTAGATTCGCTGGAGTTAAATGTTTTTAAATGTCTTGCTTGAGCATTATTAACCAAGACTAGCCTATAACGGCACATGACAAGACAGGGATTTTCCTGGGATATCCTTGTTGTACGGACAGGAAAAAGCAGTCTTTTATAAATGCTATTTTGTTGGTGTAACCAAGAGATTTGCTGGAAATAAATATTTTTCAAAACGTTTACACTCAATTTGTGTTCTATTTCTGGCGCATAAACAAGACACGGCACTTCCGCATTACGCCGCTTCGCATCAATCGCATGCGCAGTCAACGCGCACAGGTAAGCGCGGACGACCCAGAAGCATAACATGTTGAAGCTATGCCGTAGCTGACGCCGTAAGATAGGTGTAAGGTCGACGCAGAAGCATAAAGGGACTTCAGTAACTAAAGGGGATGGGAGCTCAGAACTTAAACAAAAAACAGGTCCCTGTTATGGCCCTTTTCCAATGCACAAGCAGACTCGGCTCGGCACGGCACGGCTCGGCACGGTCAGCCCAGCGAGACTGAGCATGCATTTTCAGGTGTGTCTTTAACTGATGACGCGCTTACCTTGAGTCAATCACATTTAAATGTAGTTCCCTCTGTAACGCACTTTGGGCTCCTTTATTATTGCACCATCCAACAGATTTGTCAACATTACTTTTCACTGTAACAACATCCGCGGACAACTGGCGACTAGGCATATGCCTGACTACACATTAGGCTATAATCCTATATGGCGAAAACGCACTGCCTATTTATCAGATATTATCTCTTTTCTTCTTTTAGTAGACGCGTAATATGTCTGGGCAGTAGTCACACACGCCACATTGAGCTGGCAGCATGTGGGCATGTCGGCAATTCCGACAGAAAATGCAAAAGATACGAGAGTGCCGAAAGCGATCATTACAGGTAACTTTGTCCAATGCACAAACAAAGAGGTTCATAAGCACAACGTTGTGTAATAAATAGATTATAGAATAGCATAGAATAAATGTTTTTCTATGCCTTAAGCTTCACTCTCCACATGAGTGAGTTCCTGGTTGTTCTGTCTCGCTATGTTCAGCCTACACTCCATTCATTGCGAGTAGGCTTCATGACTTATCTCCAACTACAGTATAGCCTATTTAAGAGACACGCTGAAAATAGCCTACAGGCTTATATTGTGGCACCAACTTTCTCTGTCAGCTGGGATTGCATTAATGAATGATGACGACGGCCATAACGTCACAGCGGCTCACTTGGAGGCGGGCCGGCTCACTTCGGCCCCACTCCAGAGCAGCGGGCCTATCTCGGGCATAGCTCAGTAGCTTTGCGCGGTTTAACTTGTAATGGAAACGTAAATGAGGCACGGCAATGCGGCACTGCACGGCTCGGCATGGCTCCACATGTCACGGCCAAATGTGCCAATGGAAAAGACCCAATAGACACTGCATGACCTCTCGCAGGAAATATTCCCTCTCAATCATGGAATTTAAAATCAATTGCAGGCAGAATATTAATTAGCCTCATTTTAAAAGTTCCTTACCCTGTTTATGAACTGTAAGTTCAACACTCATCAACGATAGCTTCTTCTGTCATATATGGTCTTTACTGTATGTCTTAAAAATATTATTTTAAACTGAAATATAAAACAACATTATAATGTTCTGTTAGTTTTGGGTCAAGCTTTGTGTATTCATCCGCCAGTATGAAACAATGTTAATATAATGTAAATAGAGCACCTTAACTGTCTTGACTCCACTTCCACACCGTGAGAGTCTATATTTGGACACGTTGACATTCTGGCAGACATCTTGGCTAAATGTAAACCGGTACGTCTAAGTGCACAGCTTATCAGCTAGCAAAAACTAGCGCCTCCAAAGATTTTACCGCTTTGCTTTGTGTTTGCTCATCTTGCCCCCGACAATCTAGAGTGATTGTGTCCTTTACTCTCCCGTTTCGTCCCTCATCCCTCTTTCCTATCTGAGATGGGAGAGGAGAGTTTTGTCTCTCTTTGAGGACGGGGGGTGGGCTAACTCTATGCCTGTCCCCCGTGCCCTCAGAGACCGGCCTTTGTTTGAGCGCCTGCTGCCTAGTCAATCACTCCTGTGACCTTTTCCTTCTTGGGGAGTTTGACGTGGGGGAAGTGAGGGGGTGGGTTGGGGAAGGGGGGGTTAACGGAGAGCCCTAGCCTTCCTCTCTATTAGCCGGCGCGTTTGCACGTCATATCACATATTCCCTCATTTGGAGTGCAGGAGCAAAGGGAGGCGGGGAGAAACAAATGGTGTCCAATTACCGGGTAATTGTGGTGGATGCTGAAGGTCCGTCTTGCCTTCGCCGATGGGGCTTTCTTTTTTTAGCTGCACCGCACAGGTACCTCTGGCGCAATGGATGAACAGATAGAAGTGTGTGTGGGGGGGGGGGCCATAATATTGATCACGTTTTATGGGGCCGCCAGTCAGCAGACGGGCTAGGCGACGAAGGAGAGGCTGCCACTTGTGTTTTCGCCCCCAGACCCTCCATCACGCTGCCCGTGTCCAAGCTAACGATCAATCTGTCAATAAGAAAAAACAAAAAACAAACAAACAAAAAATACAAATAAAAATCGGACGATGATGCATCGGCCGACAAACGCTGCCAAGCCCCCCATCCCCCCTCCCCCCCGCCCGCGCCGTCGCCGCAAAACACAAACAAAAACAATGACAACCAAATAGATCTGGTCCTGCCACAAATGGTGGCGTGGGGGGGGGGGGTGCTAAATGCAATTCTGCCTTATCTACACTTGTGTGCTTTCCTCCCAGAAATGATTGTTTCACTCAAATGAACAGATTGAGTATATCATGCATCCTTGGTGTAGATAGAAATACATCTATCAGAGCTGGGTTTGTTGTATTTGTGTTTGTTATAGAGCATGGTTTCTTCGTTCTTTTTCTTCTTTCTTTTTTTTTTTGACCTACCATCGTAATTTCTTAGTCTGCCTCCTCATGAATGCGGAGTCTGATAAATTCACTCCGGCAAGTGCATAAATCTCCCTTATAGATAGCATTCAGGTATGGATGTGTGTCTTTGTGTGTGTGTGTGTGTGTGTGTGTGCATGTGTGTGTGTGGAGAGAACTAAAGAGCAAAATGGTAGAATGTATGCACGTTTTATAATGAGCGAGAGTACTGATTTTAGTACATATTATAGTACATAGCATAGTATTTACTATATATACTGTATGTTCATATAATACAGTAGCAATGTTTTTGATAGTGTATCATCTCTTTCTCTCTATTGTATGTAATAGGTGTGTGTGTGTGTGTAGGTGTGTGAGAATGTTGTGGCTGTTTTAAAACGTAATTTCCCACCTGCAATGCAAATGATCGCTGCCCTACTTTTCTACATTGGGAAATACATCAACGCAGCTTTGGGATCAGAGTATGTCTATCTGGACCTATTGTCTTCACTAATATAAGCCAGTATTATTACGGAAGATTGGTTTCCCCCACTTTTTAATCCTCATCACTCCTTTTCAGGTTCAAATCAACCCTTTTGTCTTCTCCTCTCTCCCTCTCTCTCTCTCTCTCTCTCTCTCGCTCTCTCTCTCTCTCTACCCAGTCCCACTGGTTACTTTCTTACTTGTACGCAGTTTAATAATCATTAAACTAATGAATAAATTCACTTGGCTTAATCACTCGAAAATGTTTCAAGATCCGAGCGAGAGCAGAAGCAAATGAGTGGGTGGTGCGGTGGGGGGGCGGTGAATGCGAATGTGGACATTTAATAGCTCGCTGGCGGAATTTTAACGAGGTAATTAGAGGCACTTACAGTACGATGACCACACATTGTTTGTTTTTGTGGGACCTGATACATCTTTCAGTTGATGGAGTGAGACAGTGCTAAGCCTCTGTTGAAAACAAAATGGGAGAAAAAACGCAGAACGTCTTCAAGATTGGCCGGAGAGAAAATGAAGCCGCACGGGATTGCAGAGAGAGCTACTGTGTATTGCCCCGTGATTTGCGCATCTGATTTGGTTAAGCATAGCGGTTTTGTATTAAATATATATATATATATATATTAGCTAACATTTAAATACTTTGGTTCACTCTACGTAGTTAGATGAATTACACCCTAGAGGACCAAATATCCTCTAGCCAATTCAATTTAATCTAATCTTATCTCTTTGGGCAGTTCTACACAAACTTCTCGCCTGCCAGTGTTTGTGATCTTATCTCCTTATATGTAATTGGTCCAGAATCCGTTATGCTAATATTGTTTATATCATCTCTAAATGCCTCCGCACGCACAACCATGCTTAGAAACCACAATTGCATCAGCACTCACTCAAACTTCAGACTCAGCAACCCTCTTTCCCCACCCATACCAGAACATTGTACGCGTTGTAGGGTGGGGACCCTGTCACTCCAGATCAGGCATATTATTGGCCACCTAAGAGCAAGCAGACAGGTGTAGCTTAGCCCTGGGGCTGCACTGTGTCCTGGGGAGACTGCATGTCTGTGTTTGTGTGTTTGTGTGCTGGGCTGATGGTTGTTGTGCGTTCGGTTGGTCCCAGCGTTCTAAAAACAGAGAGCAGTTGTATTGATTTTCACTGCTGCCACACAAGAGAGTCAGATATTGGCATGTGTTTAACTGTAAAGCACGTTGAGTTGCACATTGTGTATGAAAGGTGCTATACAAAGCTTATTATTTATTATTATTATTATTATTATTATTATTATTATTATTATCATCACAGAATTCCGCTGGCCCACTCCATACATTTTCAAACATCAAATTGCATGGCCCCGAAGCACCCACGAGATCGGTGCCTACAGTGTGTGCACGCACACACACACAAATTAAGGGTTGTGCATTAATATTGATGAGTCACTGATATCACTCTTTACTTGCATATGCATAAATTCGCACACCTACAGCATACTGTACACCCACACACAATCATTTTTTAGTAATACAACCACCTCCCTCCTTGTATTCCACAAATGCTGTACACACGCGCACACACACACACACATATACACACTGCCTTGCGTCCCCTATCCCTGCCCTGGAGATACAACTCCTAGTGAATGCCATCTGTACGAGCATCAGGAGTGTTACTATTTGTTCAGCCCCTGCAGCAGACTCCCATTTATTGAGACCCCCCCTAATGCGATGTATAGCGTCCATAATGGAAGCGCAGGGACAATGCTGAGGAATGTACAGAGGGGCTGCTACCAACGGTCCAGACGAGCTTGTGCTAGGTGTTAACCCACCTGTCAACGCCATAGAGACAGGCAGGATGTCTATATGGGGTCCCACTGTAATTCAATGAGAGGCAGATGTCTACCACCAACCTAAATACAGTCCTTTGTGCTTGCGTTTCTAAGACTGAGTGATTGAGGAATATTGATCTGAAGACTGCACTAAAAGGTGTAATTTTCAATGTGACCTGGAATACAGACACATAATTAATTAACGCGTTTATAGCTTAGCGCGCACCCATTTTCTACATTTTTTTTGGTGACTGTCCAATAAAGGTTGTATATCATAGTTATTTAATGATTTGTGGTGACAAAACCGACCCCTTGTTCTAGAGTGATTCCTCATATAGGACCGAGGTCATGTCCTGTCAAACATTTGGACACATGGGCTAGCTAAGGGTATGAGCTAGCAAAAACATGCGCTAAGATCAAGGCCAGCCAGGTTGCCAACCTGCGAGTTTACAGTGTCAGCTATGCCAGAACCTCAGTGCCCCTCTGTTAAGTTGCATTCCCGCTACATACTGTAACACAACGCGTCAGTCATTACAGTACATAGCCCCAAACCCACTAACCTCTCCCCTCCTTTTCATCTCTGCTGTGCCAATATGGATTTTGTACATTATCAGTTTGCTTTTATCTGAACACTTGATTCCTTCTCAGGCAGCTCGTATCATTTAGGTGCAATCTCTGTTTATTGCTTCCCGCTATTTCCAAAAAAGTCTGACCTAAAAGTGATAAAGAGACGAGCACTATAAAGTAGTTTAAATTTAAACCGAGCCATTCATGCAAGACAAAATAGTACTTAGTACCGAAAGTGTTAGTGATTAGAATAATGGAACCAAACGACATAACAAAACTCACTGGCAGGCTATAAATATTATGAGCTGTACTCAGTCTGACAGTAGACTACTGATCCAAGCACACTTTGAGAGATACTGAAAGGTATAACGTCGATCAAATAAAAGATACAACACTCCAAAAGATGTTAGACAACATCATGCTAATAAACAGGAACTCGTCAGAGCAGTTGTGTGGTTGTAATTCCATTCGCCTGCAGCAGCAGTTAATAAAGAGAAAAAAACTGCAAGATGCAGTCGGCATTAAAAAAAGGTTTTCAATGGCAATAAGAGGCCCTCCCGTGAAAGCCAGCGATAGAAAACACACTCCCTTTGTTGGTATCAATTACCAGGTGACTGCTGATCAATCGGAGCGACGGCTTAATGATTTGTTGTCAGATGTTTGAGAAATGAGCAATGGCGAACTGCGGGTTGATTTTTCTCCCCTTTCTTTCTTCCTTTCTTTCTTTCTTTTCATTTTTTTTTCTTTGAGGTTCCGGTTGACATTTCCCTGCGGAGAACAAAAGAGGCAAGATGTAAACAGCCTCCTTATTGGGGTTGGTTTCATCTTTATTTGGATCATTCTGTTGTTGGGCAACTCTTTCTTTTTAAGTAACCCAGGGAAAGCTGATTGTTCTTTCCCTCTGTAATTTCCCGCTGATGGGCTCTGCCAGCGCCGTCTACAGCCACAAAAGCTCACTTGACATGCCGACAATTACCGCCACTCAAATGGTGCCGGTGTAGCGCTCATGGCTGGTAGTGGTTTGCGACGTTGCCTTTCTCCCCAGCCTATCACAGCACATTGTCGTGCTCGTAGTGGATGCTGGTTCAGATGTGATTTGACGCGTTCTCTTAATGATCGGCCCGTGCTGGTGTGATAGATTGTTTCAATGTACACAATAATCTTTTGGCATAGTTCTAAACATACACTATATTGCCAAAAGTATTGTGACACCCCTGTAAATCATTGAATTCAGGTGTTCACTTCCATGACCACCGGTGTTTAAACCTCTAAAAGTCATGTGGCCTTCGGATTAGCTCGAGAACAGGGCGTAGAGAGCGTAATAGAATGGGTTTCCACAGCTGGGCAGCTGTGGTATAAAGCACTCCGCCACTGGACAATAGAGCAGTGGAGATGTGTTCTCTGGAGTGACGAATCACGCTTCTCTGTTTGGCAATCCGATGGACGTGTTTGGGTTTGGCTCCAGGAGAACGGTACTTAACTGTATTGTGCCAAGTGTAAAGTTTGGTAGAGGGGGGATGATGGTGTGGTGGTTTTCAGGGGTTGGGCTTGGCCCCTTAGTTCCAGTGAAAGGAAAGGTCAATGCTTCAGCATACCAAGACATTTTGGACAATGTCATGCTCCCAACATTGTGGAAAGAGTTTGGGGATGGCCCCTTCCTGTTCCAACATGACTGCGCACCAGTGCACAAAGCAAGGTCCATAAAGATATGGATGAGTGAGTTTGGTGTGGAGGATCTTGACTGGCCTGAGTCCTGACCTCAACCCGATAGAACACCTTTGGGATGAATTAGAGCGGAGACTGCGAGCCAGGCCTTCTCGTCCAACAACACGCCTGACCTCACAAATGCGCTTCCGGAATGGTCAAAAATTCCCATGAACATACTCCTAAACCTTGTGGACAGCCTTCCCAGAAGAGTTGAAGCTGTTATAGCGGCAAAGGTTGGGCCAACTTCATATTAAACCCTACAGATTAAGAATGGGATGTCAATAACCTTCATGTGCATGTAAGGCAGGCGTCCCAAAATGTTTAGCAATATAGTGTGGCTTTTAGTGTTGTTATACTTTCTCTACACAGTATAGGGAGACCTGCGGAATAGATGTGAATGCTCGGGTGGGGTTAAGCTGCACCGAGAAGGGGGTTGGGGGGGGGGGAGGGGGGGCACACAACTCTTTAAAAGTCTTCATTTGACCTAAATAGACATTTATGATTGGAAAGATAAAAATTCCCTATTTCTGATACATATTACTTGGCCGTACCCTTCATTGCTTGTTCGTCGTTACACCGATGTGGGGTCTTATTTTATGGTTAGTTAGTTTATGATTGAGAATTAATGGGGCTTCCTAGCATAGTGGAGCTTTGCAGGGACACGGTGGATCAGAATACTTCACTGTCTGCCTTGACGGTTTGCTGTGCTAATAAGAGCTCTGTTTCTCAATCACAACAACTCTTGTGTTTATCGTTGCCGAACACACGTGCGTCGCCGCTGAATGCAGCGCAGCAGCGGTTGCGTTATGATAGTCTTCAAGTCTGACTGGCGCTCGCTGCGAGCGCACGGCTCCATTATGCCTGCTGTCTCCGGAGCGGGGGCCCCGCGCTTCTATTTGGAGCAAATGCTCTCAGCTAATGCCCCCGGGGACAAGGCATCATATCAGGCCAAGAGCATTGCAGAGACGTCTAGCGGTGGAAGGCTTTGTGGCTTGCTATTTACCAGCGCATCTGGCTCCGGAAGATTAGTGTTTCTACTGGACCCCAGAAAAATAAACATATCACGTGCACTTTAAAAGAACACACACACACACACACACACAAAGAGAGAGAAAGAAAAAAACTCCAAATGCCAGGCTTTCTGAAGTAGCTTGTGGAGGGAGGGGGGGTTGGTGTGTAACTAATTTGAGTGCGTTAAAAATGAATGTAACTATTAGGAATTAGATTTTGTAAAGAGCGGGGAGGGATTAATCAAGTAAACGTGTTTGGTTTAAAAAAATAAATAAAAATAAACGTGCTTCAGCTTCTCAGACGCTCGCTCTGTCTTCCAAGTTATCCTCCATCCCTCTGATACTCTAGGCTGTAAATGCATGTTTGTTTGTTTTTTAAATGCTCAGCTGACCGGTACATCTTAATGACAAATGTGTGTTTATCTGAGCACACACACACACACACACACACACACACACACACACACACCATCTCCCACGCATGGTGGCCGCAAATAATACACTTTAGAATGATGAACAATCTGCCGTGGACTCGGTTACAGCATGCCTCGGAATGAACCGGAGTCGTAGCAGTAATTACACACTACTCTGATTAAAGATGGCTGTGCTGGATAGTATTTGGGTAATTATTCCCTTTTGCTCCATGTGATAAGCTCATAATGTCCAGTCAGGGGGGGTGAGGTGGATGGGAGGGAGCTAATGGCTTGCTAAGGCTGCTCACAGTGAATATCCAGCCGCCTTCTCCTCAATCTTTCACTCCCTTTGGCCTCTGTTGCCCCCAGCAGCACATCTTTGCGCATGGTGGCCAAGCATTAGCCGGGGCTAAAAGCTATTTGCTATCAAAACGGACAGATTGTTGCGTCCGAATGCTAATGGCGGCTGACGTTAGCTCCTGAAACCCGTTTTTCCAGCAATGCTAATTAAAGTCCTTGCCCCCCCCACCCAACCACCTCTCTCTTCTTCCTCTAATTCCGTCCTTCCGTGATTGACCTAATCCCTCTCCTTATCCCTCCTCGCTGTTTGTAATTAACACTAGCCGCCTTCTCGTCGTTTAGCCAGTCTGTCAGCTCAGCACGGGGGGGAGGGGAAGGGGGGAGGGGGGGCTGTCATTGTCCCCAGCAGCGCATACCTTGATGTTTCCTTCACAGTGGCACTCACTCAATCCCCAGAGGTTGTGACAAACCCCCCCCCCCCTTCAATCCCCATCCCCAGCCTGTCCGCTCACACACATGCACACACCCCTACAGCTGCACTCATCCATCACGCACACGCACGCACACACACACATACACCCATTTGTTAAAGTAGCAAGACCCCAAAGGTGCCATCACGGCATGAAGGCAGAACACGGAACCGCCGGTGTTAGTGATCAGTCAGCTTTATTTTGAATTCGTCAGCTACTGGTGGCCTTACACACCGCGCAGTGGTGCTTGTATATGTTGGCTAGTATGTTAGCTGTCATGGGCGCCAGAAGCTGGGTTTCTAAATGCCGCAGAGATCATTGTGTTGTGATAAGCGTGTGTGTGTGTAGAATTACTTTGTCATCTTCATGTTCTGTATGTGTACGGCTAACCGGAAGGTGGGTCAGGAAGGGGGGGGGGGGGTTAGCATGTTGACAATGAAGGATCTTTGCCAGCCAGGCGCGAAATGAGAGGAGGGCGATGTCGGTAACTGCTGGTGCAGTATCTACAGGCAGCCCTTCGTCCCTTCACCCCCCCCCCCGTCCTCCATCACCACCCTTCTCACATCCAGCTCCGTCTCAAACAGGGAAACGGCAACATTTTCACGGGATAATTGTGTCACGGGGCACGTTCCGGAGAGCCCCCGCTCCTCGAGGCGATGTTCCCTGTGATGTCACGCGAGGGATAGTTGGAGGGACGCATTTAGAATGAGGTTAATGTAAGGGCGGCTAACCCCTGAATGCCTGCCCCTCCACCATAAAGAAGGAAGAGTTAGAGAAACACAACTGTATTCCCCTCCCTCTTCCGACACTCACCGCTACAAAAATGCCGGTCATGTGCTATGGAGTAATGGAACCCAGTATTACTGCCGAAATGATTAATGAATTATGATTCATCCCATTTTTACTGGACACAAGCGTATTCTAGACGCATGAAAAATTCACTGAGAAATTAGCGTACCTGCTCTCTCTCTCTCTCTCTCTCTCTCTCTCATATATATGCCGTCCAATCAATGAAAGGGTCCCCGAAGCACACTGGAATAATAAAACAAGTCAGCTTTTAACCGTTTGGTCTGCACTTAACACAAACAAAGCGAGAACGAAAAATACCGGTTTCATACGGTTGACCTTTTTTTTTTTTTTAGCTTGGAAGCGCGACAGCCTGCATCCTTTTTAAAAACACAAACACACAACAGCAACACAAAGGCCGCGGGTGAGGTGCCAGCCAACAGCCCACAGAGGGGTGCTGTGGGGTGCCATACATACGAGAGAGGGAGAGGGAGAGAGAGGGGAAAGCAAACAAATGCAGAGGCCTCAATTTTTTGGCTATTGTATGGGGGGAGTGTGTGTGTGTGTGCGGGGGGTGCTTCGGTCAGAGAAATAAAGGCTCTAGAAGGTTCTATTGGCGCCAGTCATGGCACGTGCCCAGGAGACGGGCGAGAGTAGCAGTTTGCTTGACATGGCCCAGGGTTGGTGCTCACGCTAAGAACAGGGAAGCTTTGTTGTCAGGGCCAGGTACACTGGAGCACAAGCGGACACACACACTGTACACACACACACACACATGCACTGTATACACACACGCACGCACACACATTAAACCACACATGCGCAGGGCACACACATTTTACAGATTACGCAGTTTATACCATGTACCAGTTTTTTTTTGACTGCACATACAGATCTGCTGATTCTTTTTGTCCGAGGAATTTCTACCGCAACGCAACGGAAATATCGGTCATTTTAAACTGGCATATCTGTACGTGCATAAACCCTTATCTATTCATATACACAGTAACCATATACAAATTATTTAGAAACGCATAACGTATAATGAAGAGACTTCATAAACCATAACGTATAACACATTTTGTGACGTATTCCTTCACACATGGCGATATATCAGCTTTTATCCGTGACACATCCGTGGCATGTACACATACACATTCAGGCAACAACCCCCACAGCTCAAAAGCAGTATCTGTTTTTTGTCTGTCATGGTTAAAATCTTTGTTCTAAGACCCCCCCACCACCCTCCCATTCCCCCCAATCCCTGTCCAGTTGATCTACTTTCACTCATCCCAAGTTACCAAAGTGACATTCTTAGGAGCCCACTCTATCCCTCGAGCTCTCTGGAACGAAGCATGCTTCCAGGCTGGTGTCAGGCAGAAGTGATAGCTACAGTTACACCTGTCTCATGACGTAACTAGAGTTATACCTTCGCCTCTACTCTCCGATGAGACGAGTGGGAGAGAATTGCGGCAATGGAAAAGGAAAAGGCAGCACTTGTTTGTACCGCTGTGTCTATTGCCAGTCGATGCTGGAGTGCTTTTACAGTAATTTGAAATAAATCTTCTGTCTTCTGTGTTATCAGTTTTATATATTTTATAATGCCTTGTTTGCCATTCATCTTTCTAAACGTCAGCTTGTGAACTACAAAGACAGTTTACTGTATATTTGGCTGTATATTGTTAAAACACACAATTTCTACAACTACTCCTATCAATAACGCTAGCTCACTCGAATGTACTGGAGGAGATGCTCCCCCACATTTGTGTCAATTACAGGTCAAACTCCTCCGTCCAGCCTTGGGCCTGGCATCACTAGTTCAACACGAACACAAAATAAAATGATCTATACAAACACCTCAGTCGGAAGAGAGAGGCTCAACCTGATTGAAATTTCATTCAGAAGAAAGAAGAATTTTATCATATAAATCCGATTATTTCCTTGGTGTGTTCTTCTGGGCACTCCCCGTCTAACGCTACAGTCGTTATGTGTGATGCCAGTAGGCTGTTCGGCACAGCCACTGTAGCCCGCAAAGTCTGGACAAACAATTGTGACACGCGTAAATAAGTGAATGGGAGTTAGTATGTTGACTATGTCAGGAGCAGTAGGCTAAATCTCACACAAATAGCCTCACTTTTCCGACGTGCCTAGATGCTAGCCGGTTTGAACCTTTCTGCGGTCACATTATCAAGCCATAAGATGTTTAACATCTATTCGGATAAATTGTGACGTAGCATATAAACACCAGACGCACTTAGATGACATACCATGTAAACAGGTAATCAATCGGAAAGATTACATTCGGAAAGGCAGAAAAGTGTAAACCCAGCTAGTGACAGCTGACAACGAGGACGACCTAGCAACAGGAGATATTTAGTCCGGCTGGTGACACTGCCCCGGCAACTGTCACTCTTGTCGGCCACGACGCGCTGCCCTTTACCCGGGAAAGTCTAGGTTAGCAAAATGGGGCGCGACTTTTGCCTCAACCTCAACAGGGCGTCAAAGTAAATCCAGGTCAAATAACTAGAACATATTGTGCTCTGGTACGAGCCCTTTGCAAACATAAAAGGATACCTGGAGGCTCTGGTGGAGAGAAACACTGTGTCCTGCCCTCTGTGCTATTGAGTCATTCCTTCCATCCATGGCTGTCATGTGCTGCATTCTGCGTTGGAGCCCTAATGGAAGATTACCCAATCCACTATCTATAACAGGCCACCACAGTGCAGCACACACAGCTCGTGACCGAGTTACAGAGGGAGAGCCAAATGTAGGGAGCAGGACATGCTGTGAGGGGAGGGTGGGTGAGGTTGTCATGTTTGGCTTTCTGAACAACGCGCACGGGGATACACACACACACACACACAAACTGGAAAAAAAGATATGCACGCTTCTGCCACCACGGAAACGCACCTTGTCATGTCATGACCTGGAGCATTCCATGGTAAGCCTGAAGGGGGGGGGGGGGGGTTGGACGAGATGGGAGGTTTGGTGGGTGGGGGTGAGGAGGGCACAGGACCGAGGCTAGGGTTACACTCGTCAGTTGGAGAGGGAGCATGGCTTGGGAAAGTGAGCTGTGAGATGATTTGGATAACATCTATAGTGTGTGCGTGCGTGCGTGCGCGGGGGAAGGGGGGGTTAGTTTCCATGGCTGTACCAGACGACTGGACCAAAGGATGTGTTAATGTTCAACTGTAATCCCAACTGCTACTATGGGCGGCAGCGGCTAGGCTCGGTCAGTTATGGTGCAAACCGCTGTAAAAGTTATCACCGTGACAATGGTGGCAACTGGCGACTGGGCCAATGCAGGCAGCTATCAGTTCTCATGTAGCAACATGATACGTTTTGTGGAAACAATGAAAAAGCGTGCACTCGGCCGCCCCTACACTAGTCGAGCCGGTTTTCTCCAGCGCACTCTTTCCCTTGTGGATGGAGTTTCCAATCGCATGACCGAGCGGACGCTGTGGTCTCTGAAAGGCAGCCAACAGACTCTGCCAAAACCCTGCCCCCATCTACAGTTATACCTTGGTGTGTGAGAGAGAGAGAGAGAGAGAGAGAACACGCGCGGGGGGGATCAGTTGTCGCTATGCAAGGCTGTATAACCTCTCCCTCCCTCTACACACACACACACACACGTGCACACAGACATTTAAGCCACTGTCTGCTTACTAATGATATCTTACTGGTCACCCTGCAAAATGAGACCATGAATGGGCTGGAAAAGTTGGGCCCCTCTCCACATGATGTACTCATGGCGGTCTGGAAGTCTGAATGGGTCGGAGGCACGGGCAACGCCACTTCAGCCTCAGGAAACAGAAGGGACAATGTGTTATCCCGCATAAAGTAATGTACGATGTTGCAGTCTAAAGGTAGCTAATAGGGGTACACAACATGCAATGTGTTTGTGTCGAACCGAGTGTCACAATTGTCAGTTGGTAGTAAACACATAAACAAACACCATGGTTTGTTATGTCAATGATCTGTCATTTTCGATGGAGTGCCTACAGAACCGCAAGGTTATGTTTAACCGGCACCACACTGTAAATAACAAGTGGCTGGCTATAAATGTATTAATCGGTGTTAAACCTATTTCTCAATAGGAGACTGAGAGAGCACATTTTGGCGGAGATCGTCTCCACTTCATAGCATCTTGACAGAACATTCCAGACTAGCTGAGCTAGTAAGTGGAGTCTGGGGCCTGAGATGCTTTGGTGCCAGCGTCGAGAGTTCTGCCCTTGCCCTTGGTGTGGTTTCAGACAGGCGGGCAGCTGTTGCCGCCGGCTGGAGGAGCTGCTTTAGAGGCGGGGGGTCCGTCCTGTAAATGGAGCCGTGCGGTTCTGATGGATCTGCACATCAGTTCCCCTCCTGCGGGGTCAAACAAATGGAGGGGAGTACGGGGCCCTTGATCATTCACGCTGAAGGGGTGGCGAGGAGAGGTAGAACTTTATGGGGCTGTTGCACACTTTTAAAGAATCTTACTGAGATGACTTGTTGGCTGGAGTCTTTCATCCTATGCTTCAATATTTAGTAGCATTTTGTTGCAATAACAAGCCACAAAATCACAATCATGATGGTAATTATGATGATGACAATATGTAAATAATAATTATACAATTACAGTATGAGGATTACTGGATATCAAGGCATGGGTTTATGTAAACTACAGTAACTGCTAGCTAATGAGTATTGTTATAGACAATGTGTGTGTCCAGATTTGGTAGCACTTGCAGCAAGTTACAGTAAGTTTTTGCTGATTTCCTAGTTAACGTAAAGTGTATTACATCCCAAGTAGAAATCCTCACTTTCTCCCAATCCACGAATGTCCACCTTGCTAGCCATTACTCTAGCCTATCTCTCTTACTGTGTAGTGAGAAATATAGGGTCATATTTAAAGGTTTGCGTGAGAAAAACGTGTGCAAACTTGATAGGAGGATGGCGTCTTTCAAAAGTGCAAAAATAGCACGGACTGTTAATTTGCCTTAATGAATGTGCAATTTGGGGCGGTTCAATGTTTCCGTGAAAGATAATGGGAGGGGAACATGCAAATGCATTAATTTACTACACGCAATGTGATCTATCAAGCCTAAATGCTATTTCAGGTGACAGCATCTATATTTAATACATTTGAAAGGAAGGTGCAAACCGCTAAGTAGGCTCTAGTTGGGACTGAGATACATTGTTTTCCTTAGAATAATCTACCTAATCACCTGCATGAAAAACTTAATATGTAGGGAATTCTTTAATTTAGAGATTAATCCATGAGTTAACTTCGCATGAGAGAGTTGAACCAAATAATTTTGGTACACAAACGTAGCACAAATATCAGATAATGCAACTGCAATAGCAATACAAATGAAATGATGCATATACAAAGCACAAGAAAATAGTATCAGGACCCTGCAACTGCCTGATTCCCATTTTGAAGGTGCAGGCAACAGTATAGCGTCAAAAGAGGGATGGTTTGAGAATCTGATGGAGAGTCTTCCAGTTTGCTACTGTCTTCATCTTTCCATCGCCCTTTTGCCTCCATGCTAACCAGCCCATAACTCAGGCTGCCATTGGGAACCGTCGTCTATATGAATGAGAACCCCACCCGCTACACCCAGTTTATGAAACATACTGTATCTTTTTTAGGGTTTTGATAAAGCGTCCTCTTCATGGCGATCTTTTTGGGCGGTCCATTTCCAACCGTATCAATTTGGCCTGGGATTATTTTTGGCTACACAGACGTTTCTATTTTACCCCCTTGGTTATTTTTATCTATTTATTCATTTTTTAGTTTGAAAGCAGCATGACAGAAATGGATCTATGGTAATCATATTCCGTCTGTGACTCTGTGCTCCGTCCATTACTCTCTCTCTGTCTCTCTGTGGAGTCTCCCACTCTAAGCGGCCTGCATGCCCCCCCCCCAACCCCCCCGTCCCGTAGTACCTTAATTGTACCGTTACCAAGGCAGAATCTAATTCCGAAAAAGCATCTACACGCTCACCCCCTCCTCAACCTCCACTATCTGTCTTTCCATTCGCTAGTGCGCGCACGCACCCTCGCACGCACACCCACACACGCACGCACACATACACACACACGCATGCACGCACACACACACACACACACACACACACTTTAAGAGGCAACAACTGCTTTGGCTGGAGCAGCCAGATAGGGCATGGTTAGCGCCCACCAACCCTTTATCTGAGCCCAGCGCAGTACATCAATAACACACACACAAACACACCATTCCTCTACGCTACACCTATGTCACCTTCCCCCCACCCCCGCCCACATGGAATATTACAAAACAAAACAACAGAGCCCCATAAGGAAAGCTTTATCATCTTGAGAAAGCTAAATATGTTTTTTTACATCCGTTTGTGGGTGTGAGACCTATTTTAATAAATTGCACTATAGCGCCACCACAACAACAGATGTACACCATCAGTTATATTTATACATATACAATACACGGTACACGTGTACATTGTGCTTGTTGTTGGCTGTGGCTATAAGGGGAGTGGTAGATAATTGTTAGTAAAATGGGGATGTTATGCTTTCACACTTTTCTAACATGTCTGTGTGCCTGGTGATCTGGTTTCTATTATGACAGAAAATAAATAAAACTGATGCCAGTGAATCTTTAATCACAGAGGGAATTGTAACCTCTGCATTTACATTGTGGTGGATATGATTGTATAAATATTGAAAATCTGCATGCGTATGTGTATAAATATATAGGAGTCTCGAAATGGGGAAGTATGCAAATGCTATGTTTTCCCGCAGATTTTTAGTTTAATGCTGTACACAAGCAAAATATTGCCACAAAACCTCTGAAGTGGACTTTCTTTCAGCAGTGTGTGACTGTGTAAAATGTAGTTATATCAAAGTAAAATCTCCGTATTTTTCCAATCTCACCAGCAATCAAGCGT
Organism: Amblyopsis rosae; assembly: GCA_025399935.1. Taxonomy (NCBI): domain Eukaryota; kingdom Metazoa; phylum Chordata; class Actinopteri; order Percopsiformes; family Amblyopsidae; genus Amblyopsis; species Amblyopsis rosae. Next base: position 695,347 of record JAODTR010000010.1, on the reverse strand, counting down.
AAAATAATATTTCCTTACTGTTTACGAGGAGAAAAGTCAGGCGTTGTGCCATTTCAGGGCAGAGATTCGAGAGCAGCAAAATCGATAGCAGGTAAAATGGCACACTAATCAACATTCTGTTATTCGCATTTGCATATTTGATCCAGGATTTGTTCAATGGATTATACATATTACCTGCGTGATTTTTAATTGCCTTTTTAATAGACTGTGAATAAATAAGGAAATGAGGGGTGTGTTGGTGGAAGGCTTGAAGTAGTGGGTGGTTGGGAGGAGGGGAGGGTTTAAAAAATGCACAAAATTCTTATTAGAACAAGTTGCTTGCATCCTGCGGAAAAGTGTATAAGCCTGACAGAATGACATAAAGCAGAGATCTGTCCTCTGATAGAGGCAGCAGTGGCTGCTCAAAATTCATTCATTTGCCTGGTATTTGTTTAAGATGATTGAAGAGGAGGCTGCTTGTTCTGCTGCCGCAGAGTTTTATATCTTATCGTGTTTCAACAGATGAGACGCACGGAGAACTTGAACGCGCACATGTGGAGTACTGTTGCATTGTGGGACTGCAGAAGAATGAGCGCCTTTTGGCATGGGATGAAATTTGTCTCTACGATGTAACGCAGGGTAATGACTGAAGTATACAGTATATGTATCATTCATAAGTCCGGTATTGCCCTTGCGGTTGAAACAGCCATACAAAAACAATGTTTTGATTTGAAACTCATACATTACGTTCCGTCCTGCAAATGCTGTCCGATAATACATTTTATAAATAAATTTTTTGGCTGAAAATGTGTGGTCTCGGGGATGCTGTAGCAATCAAGGAGTATGTCTTTAAATGTAGAATATAAATGAATCTGAAGGTTTTGCATTATTTTCACATGCATTTTGAAATGGTGGAGGAAACTAGCAGCTACAGCTCTACTCTGAAGCTTTGAAGAAAGTGGAAAAAAATAGGGGTGGGGTAAGACCCCAGCCACCCAGAGCAAGTGTCAGCAATGGAAGCTCTGATGTTCAGCAGTATTAGTGTCAGCCTCATAACTCTAAGTAAAGCATTGAAGTTTCCAAATGGGATGAGCGCCCTATATGTGTCATGGTCACGTATTACAGATCTTGCGTGTGTGCGCGTGTTTATATAAAATGCTTTCCATAGCAGCGATGCGCTTGAGGTACGTTTCATGTACAGGAATTGAAATAAGACACATGGGGCATCATGTACTAACATGTTAGCGCCCGTTTTAGCCGTAATTTTGTTGCACTTGGCGCCTATAAACATGGCATGGCGTTTTGACACAAGCAAAATGCATTTCTACCCGCTGAAAAAACACAGGATCGTAAGTTGCACTTTCCTATTCATGCATTTCCATTCGTGGGAGGGTCGAGGGGAGATTGGGAGTGTCGCGCAAAAATATGGGAGGAGACACGCAAGGAGAGAGTGACTACCTATTCCATTGAATGTATGAATACCGCGATGCAAAGCGCAAGTCGGTTTTGCTGTGAAAGTTCTCCGCAAAAAAAGAGCAGATGTTATCCCAGGGAGCGCGTTTCCTTGAACAGGGGAAGTAAGCAACGGTAATATTAATCTCAGCAAGATGAATACACATGCCAGGGAGAAACGTGCTGAAGGATTTGATTGCTTGTGTGGTGGTAAAATAAATGTTTATTCCACTTCTTTCATATACATTTTATAGGCTAGTCACCCAAACATGATTATTTTGGGGTAGAATTACACCCCTGTTATCTTTACATTTGTCTGTATATAGACAAGTAGGCTATTTATAAATCGGTCTACTTCATGATTGTTAAACATGTTTTATTTTTCTGATTCTGCTGTTCCATTGATTTTGGGTGCCGCAACTAACGGATATGGGCGGCTGCATATAGACCAGACTACTCGCCGTATTAATGCCAAATTTAGAGGCCGGTGCCAAGCGCAGACTACGTGGTCAGCTGCAAGTTTAGTGCACCCAACGTAAAATGCGATGGCACAGCGTGCGCTATCTGCCGTCTGGCTGCGCTCACTTTAACATTGCGCTCGATAACGTACGTGCATGAGGCCTGCTGTGTTAATTGCACAGTTTGAAGGCCAAATGACACACACATACACAGAGCAAAGTCATTGTAAGCATGTATACAATATTGGTACAATTAAGGAGAGGGGGAGGGGTTGTTAAGAACCTCTTGTTTAAAAACACAGGTTCTGATTCATCCAACAAGAGACGGTAAAGGCAAAGAATCAGAGAGGTCAAACCGTCGTCCTATAGTGAGCGAACCAGTCACCTGCTCTCATTAATAAGGAAATTAATGTTGCATTCCGTTTCAATTAACCTTCCCGGGCTACGGGAGCAGGGGCTGGGAGGGAGGCCTGGGCTCCCGCGGAGGTCAAGGTAATTGAATCAGACGTGCAGCGATGACGAGGCTCTGAAGCCTTCCGCGGCGGCTTCTGGCCTGACAGCTACAGGCAGTGTTAGGGTTGAGGGCTGAGCCAGTGGTCAGGGGTTACCCCGTTGTCCTCATTCAGGCTCGTCCCAATTTAGGGGATTGTCATGCCTGATTATTAGCTGTGCTAAACCGCCAGAATGCGCCAGGTCAAAAGATTTTATTTATATTTGCTGGACATGCACAGACACCTTTATATATAAATACATATCGGTTTTGCTGATGTTTGCTAACCTGACATGCCAGATGGATTGTTATTCACAAGTCCATCTGGGGAGCCGTGCATCGAAACTGTTTGTAAAGGGCGGGCACTTTCAAACAATGCTTGGCCGTTAATTGGATGAACCATCTGGTCGTTTTCTCTGTCGGCACATCTAAACCACACCGCACACCTAAACCACGCCGTGTAGCTATCAATATGACGCTGACTGGTAAGTTCAGTTGACACATTCTAAATGATTCCTAGGCTTTCCAGGCGAAATTAAACTGAAGCTTGCGAGATCAGGATTGTCTAGCAAGGCTAGACGTTTGCGACAATGCAATTGTAATTGTGGCAATCACTCACAAAAGCCTTTCCATTTGCAGTTGTGACAGTCCTCTAGTGTCCGTGTAGTGTCAAGGTGCGACATTCGCAGGAAAACTACATGTATGCCTAATGGCATAATTAGGCCCTGTTGGATGACAACGCTATAATTTAATAATATATATATGTTATACAGTATATGTAGTTATACGTTCTATGCTGGAGTTAGCATAAAGACTTTGGGAGCTTTTAACGGTGAACACATTATCGGCATGACATGGTAGCCGTTTAGATGGCACAGTTAACAAGTACCTTGTTCTATTGTTTGTATTATATTGCATTGTTACTTTATGGTTGTTATTGTTATGATTATGTTGTCATTGTATTATTATTATTAGTGGTAGTATTGTGTAGTAGTCCTTGCTCTGCTGGTTTATTTTTTTACCAATGAATTAGGTGTTCCTTAATGTCCTTAATTTGTTGACTTTAATGACATTAAAGCAGATTACAGCCTGCAATTTCCTAACTTTTGATGGTGCACTGCCAGGGGTTTAAAGTCTCATTTTGTTAAGTTAAGGCTTTTTCCCTGTAGCTCTAACCCCATCCACCCAACCCCCTCTTTCTCTCTCTCCCTTTCTCTGTATCTATCTCTCTCTCCCTCTCTCTCTCTCTCTCTCTCTGATCCTGGAATTCACTGGTGAGCGTTGGCCAACAGTAAAACACACCTGGGTGTGTCCAGCCATCTGATGAATAGCCCTGAGGCTGGCAGTGGGATCGATACGAGGTGTATACGTGTGTGTGTGTGTGTGTGTGTGTGTGTGTGTGCCCGTGCTTCTGCGAGTGCATGTCTACGGGGTGTGAAACGATCAGGTGCCTTCTGCTGAGGTGGAAATCCCATTAAATCCCTGCTACCACACACACACACACACACACACACACACACACACTCTATACTAACAGACACCATGCCTAAACACAGTATTGTATATCTTTCACAAACACAAACTGTAAACACACAAGCACACACACACATATACACCTTTAGCAACTGTACCTACCGGACCAGTGCAAAGCCTCTGCGTTGCCATGGTTTTCCCCCAATGCAAGGCGGGGACAACGTTGTTGTCGAGAGAAATATCGAAACGAGGCTGTAACTGGGCCGCACTTAAGCCATGCAATATATGTTGTGTGTTGTGTAATGGATGCTGTGACTCACATCTCTATGGGGACACAGCAGGGCTTTCTTAGCAACCAGGAGCTCTGTGTGTGTGTGTGTGTGTGTGTGTGTGTGTGTGTGTACTGTAGGTTTGTTGTTTAACCAGTCACCTTTCTAACCTCATGCCTGCACTGTAAGCACGCTACATTCACATTCAGTCCATCTCCTGCTGGTATCAGGAATATTTCCCTCTCTCTATAGCTCTCTCTTGCTTATCCCTCCATCTTGATTTTCTCTTGCTTTCTGCCTAGGCATCGGTTTCCTCTCCCAACAACTTTTTCACCATTTTCCAGTCGTCTCTCTCTCTCTCTCTCTCTCTCTCTCTCTCTCTCTCTCTCTCTCTCTATTCTCTCTCTCAGAATCATAGTGTGCTCTAGTGGTGCAGATCAGCAGCAGGGACCGAGATACAGACAGACAGACAGACAGACAGACAGGAGGCAGACAGAGAACAAGCATCATTGGCTATAGCCCAGTCAAGCCCCACCCCCTCCCTCTCTGTTAGGCCAATTAG
>JAODTR010000010.1:652828-690564 GCA_025399935.1 Amblyopsis rosae | reverse complement strand
CTCTCTCTCTCTCTCTCTCTCTCTCTCTCTCTCTCTCTCTCTCTCTCTCTCTCTCTCTCTCTCTCTCAAACACACACCACCACCAAAATGCTAATTCTCATGTTGTTCCATGACTTCTCTGAACACATTGCCTGGTGTCTACTGTAGAGCATCAGTTTGGGGGCCCCTCTGTGAAATCAAAGGTATCCGATAGTTATCGATGCAATTCCATTACTGGTGTTGGTATCACTTTCTCTGGCTTGTTGGGGCCAAAATGAATGCAAAGTTAAGCACTGTTAATTTCCCTGACAACAAACAGCTGACCAGCACTACCACCCCAAACCTATTGTCAGTTGTCACGCCCCCCCCCCCCCCAACCCCTTCCTCCTTCCTTCCCCACACACACACGCACACCCAAATCGAGACATCTGAGTTAGCTAGCAGGCTAATTCCGCTAATACAGATTAGCCCCCCATGGGAACAGCCGTATTGATTGGACAACAAAAGGCTCTGAGAAAAACGCTCCAACATTCAATTATCCACACCGGTAGATATAACGCCATGCCTTTCTCTCTTTTTTCTCTCTAGCTGCTTATCCATACTTCTTTACGGGAAGCATTAGTAGGCATTGGGGTACACAAGCAAGGGTGTGTGTGTTATCTGATAGTGATACTATCTTGAATTTGGAGAGTAGAGTGGTCAGGTTTTCATATGTAGATCTTTGTACAGTGCATGCAAATCCTTGTTTGCATGAAGGTTCGTCTTCTGTGTTAACATTCTGCCAATGCATCTCGTAATGATAAACATATACAGTATTGTAATGTCAACATCAGGTATATTATAGACCCTAGGAAATGGCCTGATTTCCCTGGAGGTTCCTGTGTGTGTGTGTGTGTTTGAATGAGAATACCAGTGGAGAGAAGAATGTAGTTTGTTGCATTCTCTATGGTACATCATAACACATTGTTGCCATTCTTGTATTGTCCATTTAGATACCGGTAGCATACACATATTCTCTCCTCCAGATATTTATCCCAAACAAAACAGGTTGCAATCAAGCTATTTAATTTGCCGTCCATGGCATGAGAGGTATTTTATTGAATCATTAAGTTCCCTCCCTGATGTTTCACCACCTAAATGCCATTACAATCCAAATAGCTCGTCCATTTCAAGCACGCTTGTGCCTGCCTGTGTGTGTGTGTGTGTGTGTGTGTGTGTATTTGCAATGCGTCAAAACCAACTGAGCGCGTTTGCATTAGCGGTAGAGACGCACCTATTCTACACAGTTGTAGCGCTAGCCCACTCTCATTAGCTCCCAGCCTGGCGGTCTAGCAGTGATTGCCCTGCGGTCAAGGCCTCAAACTATTCCCCTCTCGTTACCTGAGAGGGAGGGAGGGAGGGAGAGAGAGAGAGAGAGAGAGAGAGAGAGAGAGAGATAGAGATAGAGATAGAGATAGAGATGGAGAGGGAGGGAGTCAGAGGGAGACAGAGAGAGAGATGGAGAGGCAGAGAGGGAGAGAGAGAGGCAGAGAGAGGCAGGCAGGCAAGGAGTCCTCATTTCCCGCAGCCAATGACACGTGAAGGCAGCGCAGGTAACAGATGCGTCTGCGGAGGCGGGCGCGCACGTGCACGAACGCGCACTGCCCTCACACGCGCACACACACACACACACACACACTCGGAAAGCATGCGCACACGCACACACACCTGGGTCATTATCGTTAGGTGAGCGTGGCGTTGCTTGAGAGAGTGCAGTAAACGACTCATGATCAGAGAGAATTATTAGCTAATGTCTGCAGCCTGTAGACAGGGTGTGATCTCTCATAGAGAGAGAGAGAGCCTCAGATGATGTTCAAAATAAGGCTGATGCATATCTGCATCACGTCTTTATTTTCACGTCTATCGGTTGGTAACCACTGTGATCGATGATTACTGCCACACATGAATAAACAAACAAATCATATGGAACAGACTACAGTTCCAGCAGGGCCTTGTCATATTACTATCGACCCCGAGTTAGGTTTTTGACATTGCAGATAGAAGATAATGGATAATAAAGCGGCATTAAATCTGGAGGCGCGCGTTCTGCCGGCTAGCGGACGCCTTTAGCGCTTTGTAGCCGCTAACCACGTGCCGTCAATGTCCACGCGTATGCAGATTTCCAGTCACCCAAACACTGGAGGTAACGTTGCTAATTAGCACAACGTTGCCTGTGGGAGGGGAATGCTCATTAGAGACATCAGCTGGTGTACAACTTGAGTGAAATTAAAACCTGTGAACTCATAGATTCCGTCTGTGGTACAATTCTATAATACTATGTACTGTAAAACCTACTGTGCCACAGGCACATGTATGAATAAGAATGTCATAATTGTATTAGGTAAATGTTGGAAATGACCCCTTTCCTTTGCCAGCCCTCCTATCACTCAGCCACACTGTACCTTTCTCCACCGCCTAAAAGTAATTTCAAGGTTAGGAGAGGAGAGCAAAGTTGTCCAAATGAAGGGCCACATTGAAGACTGGAGGCCATTTTCCAGTGAAGTTGAATTGACCGTTGCAAACAAGAGGCATGACCGAGATGGAATTGGCTCACCTGAATCCGTTTCTCGAGAGTCGACGAGTAACGATGAGATGAGAAGAGGATGAGAGAGCGTTATAGTGTTCCAGAGGAATGCCAGATGACACATGACACGGTGAAAAGAGGGGAGGGCACAAAACAAGTGTGGGTGCATTGTCTGCAAAGAAGGGGAAACAATAGCGGAGGAGGAAAAGAAAAAAGTGGGGATATCGGAGGTGAAGGATCATTCTCTCCATTTATCGTTCCTTTAACTGTCTGAGAAGTCATAAAACCTTTATGCTGATCAGCGGGAGCAGTAACTATTCTACCATCGTCTTTACATGGGAGAAAACCCACAGTCCCTTTATCATCACTAATACTCAAATGAAGTATTTACAGCCCATTTTCTGTGTACACGCTCTCGCTGCATGAATAATTTTCACACACGTTTAGACTGTGATGTTACTCACATAGGAAACAAAATGTCTTTACAAATTTGAACGTGTGATGTTTTAAATTATGACCAAGCTCCATGTAGGCTAATATCCCAAGACATCAGACTCCATTATGCCTTTTTATCCCCAACTGGAGCCATTATGTGTGTTAAATACAATAAGGTTTGAGTATTAAAATGTGTATATTTTACCTAATATTAGCCACGCTACAACTAGAGATAAAACCTGGAATTGTATTATTCTCAGAATCGTAATTGCATATTATAATTCTCATATTAGTTTCTAATTTAGAGTCTTTTTCAGAGAAACTTAGAAATCAACTTTTTTGCTTGGCCAGTGTCAGACTTTTATGGCCCAGCATAATTGGGACCATAAACCTGGTCGAAGCCTCGTTCAATAATGATTCTCTGCTCCAAATACCTGCTGGCCTTTAGGAGAATATTACTTATTAAGCACTCCAAAATCTCGCCCAAGTATTATCTGTAAGGTCAAGCGTGGAGAATCTTCCAGAGAGGCAGGCTTTATGAGCTAGCCTTCCCTCACATCTACACACACCACACGTAGCATGCTAATGGATGTTGGCTGTCATTTAGCCGTTTATATCTGCATGTTGCAAGTGAAAGCATGGAATACAGTGATGTGTTCCCTTTTTTGAGGCATGGAAACATGTTTTTACTTTATTTTGTTATTTCTTTTATTTAGCAACTCTCATTGTGTAATACTGTCTGTAATGTGTTTTGTTGTTGCTATTTGTTTTCTTTTGTGTCAGCCTGACATACGGCACATATTTTAGCAGACGTGTGCTACTCTCTTTTATGTCCTGTCTCACACTAGCACGAAAAAAAAACACCTGTTTTGGTCAATATCACAGATTCTCATGCCAAGTCAGCCTTGAAAGCAACTTTCGAGCTATAAGAATATGAACTCCAATATTTACGATACTATAAGGCAGCCTATAATTTATACACGTATTGTGTTTTCTGTTTGCTTGGGCTGAATGTTCTGAGGTTTGTACTGCATCTGTTTAGGACTTCAGTTTGGCACTGCTGAACTCCATTCTCATGTGGCGGTGCGGCGGTGGATTTGCTTGATTTCTTTAAGACAAGAGTTCAATCACCCCTGTGTCACATCCGATCACATCGTGTAGGAATTCCAAGGCTATATATGCCGTGTGAATATCCCCCGGCACTACAGATAAAGGCCTACACACAAATCTCACAACAAGCAGTCGCTCTCAGGCTCATGGACACATGCACACGCGCACACACACACAATGCAATTTTTTGCTGCCCCCATGGGTCAACAGAGAATGCCAGCAGCCCGTTGAGGAGCCATTGTTTTAACAGAAGACCCCTGGTGCACCCATTGTGTGTCAAGGTCCGCACCATCATCACACAGGTAGAAATAAAGGGGGAGAACTGTCCCCGGGTAAGAAGGAAGGCCTGAGATCACACACTCACATACTCCCTCCCGGGAGACCGCCGGAGAACAAGGAGAATCCAACCGATCGAATGTCACGCAAGTGCCCAACCCCCGCATCTAGTAGGCCAGTGATTGCTGTTTGTATACCCTGGTTATTGACCCATGCTCTGTGTGTGTGTGTGTGTGTGTGTCAGAGATGGATTGGGAGGCTATCATGTGTTGAGATGACCCTATCTCCCAGCATGGAGGATGTGCATGGCATAAAGTAAGGCAAGCCCCCGTGGTCTCCGTCCAGTGTTGAGGGTTGCTGCTGCCATAATGTATAGCCCAGAGCTGTACTGTAGCCATGGCAAGGATGATAACACAGATCAGGGCTGTGGCAAAGCTATATATAGAGTAATATGCTTAATCACAACATGTGCAGTGCAAAAAAGTGTCAGCCGCTCACTTATAAACTAAGGTTGGACCATTTCTGCACGTTTTTTTTTATTTATCTGTGTTTTTCTCTCTGTTTTTTATAAAAATATATACATTTTATATATATATATATATATATATATATATATATATATATATATACTGTATATAGAAGCTCTGTGGCTAAATCACCCTCTTTTGTGTGCTACAGATTTAGACGAAACGCGCACAAAGACACACACATACTATGCCAATTTGTATCTCTGACATATAACCCTGGCCCTCGTCTGTGAGTTTGTTGTGTGTATGAACTGGGTACGCTGCAAATGAATTGCCCTTTTTGGGACCAATAAAGTTGTCTGAATCCGAATCTGCACGCACGCACGTACGCACATACACTAGGAAGTGACAGGCACCCCGGGCACCAGCTGCTGTTGGCCAGAGTCTCTCTAGGCTCTAATCCTCATGCAGGTTAATCCAACTCTGACCCCCTCTAGTCCTCCCTACCTGATAATATATCTCTCTCTCTCTCTCTCTCTCTCTCTCTCTCTCTCTCTCTCTCTCTCTCTCATATACTCATTTTCAACCACCGTTCTCTCCTTTGCTCTTCACCTCTTTCTCCTCGATCAACCCCACCTCTTATCTCTCTTTCTGCATCCCCACCAATACTGTTGCTTCAGGAGATTTAAAAGCCCAATCCACAGCAGTTTCTCATTGCAGCCTTTAGCAACTCTCCCCTCCACACACACGCACACACACACACACACGCACGCACACTCACACACGCACACACGGCCTCACCTCCAACCCCATCTTGGGCCGTCCTGACCGTCCACCCGGCCGGCTGGACTGCCAAGTTGATGGTCAGATAAAGTCTCCATTTAGCCTGTCCTCAGTTTCCCATTAAAGCCCATTTCGGACGACGGTAACTTTAGAGGAAATGGTATAAGAGTCCGTGGAGAGAAGAGGGAAAGGTGCAGAAGAAAAACTGCCACTTGGCCACCCTTAAGCCCTTTCTGCTGATTATTTGTTGCAGCATGAAGGAGGAAAAGTTAGAGAGAGAGAGAGAGAGAGAGAGAGCAATAGTACCAGGAGGGGTGACTCTTGAGTACCAGAGCCCCCGGGCAAGGTAGCGTCGCTGGCAGCAGGAGATGAATGATCTGGAATGCTGTGCAATGTGTGTATATGGCGGTACACTCGCACAAGGGCGCCAGGTACAGTAAGTATCTCAATTACAACGTATAGCCCCACCAGCTCCTTCTACCCTCCCATATTTACTGGGCCGGCGAGATGACAGTGAGGTTTTCTAAAGGTTGCATGGGACCTAGCACTTGAGGCCGTTCTTGGCAGAGAGGCATGTTTTATGGCGAAGGAATACGTGTTGAATTTGGCACCGGCCGCCGCGCTGTGCATCCGCTATACGTGCCACGCGTGGCTCACGGAACGTTCTGGGCGTGGCGCCAGCTCAAGGTGGCACGGCGACCTCAACTGACTCGCGGTGTGTCACTGTCACACACGCGAGAAACTCTTTCATTTAACAAACGGCTGTTGTCTTGGTTATTCGGGAATGAGGTGTCATTTTGGAGTCCATATGTGTACAGGAATAATAACAATAGTAATTATCCCCATTCACTAAAAAGGAGATGTACACTTCATATTTTAATTAGAGTAAGGTGTAAAACAATGTTAAATTCCTCATGTGCCATATTAACGTTCTATCTCAACAGTGATCCTCTTGTGTGTCACACAGTTATACTACATAGTTTGTGTCGCTGATACAGAAAACAATGCCTGGAGCAAACAGTGCAGCAAGCCTTTAAACGAGTCTTTACGTTTTTTTTTTTTTTTTATCTATTCCCTGTCCAAACATTGACGTGTGCCACAGCTTACAACTAATCCACGCGTTTAACCTGTTGCTGTCCATCTTGCGTGAAACGCAAAGGTCATTATGCTAAAGCTACGCCTGTCGCCCGGGCTCAATGGGGAAGACGGGTTCGTAGTTTCCATTTGCCAGCGTGTGTGTGTTTGTGTGTGTGTGTGTGTTTGTGTGCATGCAATGTTTATCGCCAGAATGACGAGCAACAACCTGCTGGGTTGTATTGTCGGGTTTTTGATGTTTAGAGAATAATGAGATATTAGATGAGAATAAACATGAAATGCTTTAAGCGTGAACACGCTACCGTTTATTGTGTGTGTGTCTGTGTGTGTTTTTTTCTTGTTGTTGATGTGCTGGTGCTTGATGTGCTGGTACCTTATTTGGTTGTTATTGATATCTGCTATCTATAAGTGAACAGAAACCCAGTGGAATAAGTGTTTTCTCTCTCTCTCTCTCTCTCTCTCTCTCTCTCTCTCTCTCTCTCTCTCTCTCTCCCTCTCTCACCCCTTACTTTCACCACTCCCATATGCACTCATATCCACAAATATAAATCTGCCCGGGATGCCTGCATATCAAAGGTGGCCCATATTTCTTTTTTGCTGTGCAGCAATCAAGGACCAAAGGAGTGGCTGTTAGTCCAGGATTAAAAGCTATCCCCCTCTACATCCATCAAGGGGATAAGGCTCCATGCAGCGCCGCCTCTCGGGGAGGGCTTGCTTTAGTTCCCGCTACGGAACCCAAATTGGCCTCTCCCAGGCCTTTTATAAATACTCGGCAGCAGGGGCCGAGCGTTTTTCTTTATTTTTCTTTATTTTTCTTCTTGAGGAATGCTCGCCGGGCAACTCTCAGTCTCAGTGCAAGAACAGAGACAGATTCTTTACGAGAGGGACAAGACATTTGCCAGGATGGTGTGGCAATATGGCAGAACCCAATAACTCCAAAGAGGAATACTATTTGACCAACACGCTGCATTGGTTGGTGTCTGTAGCTGAAGAATAGTTTTTCACCACACTTTAGTATCCAACAATCTCCGTTCTGGTCCTAGGGAATGACAATTACCTGTTTTTGTCACTGAGTGCCCTTTGCTAACCTGAAACAAGCTAGCTTTGTGATAACCCCCCTGTTTCTCCATTCTGCCAGCATTCCCCTTTCAAATGTAGGCAACAGGCCTGACAGCACGGCTCTGATGCAGTGATGGGAGGAAAAAGTAGGTAAAGGTTGCAGTGGGTAGAGGTTTTGGGGGCAGAAGACTTCTTCCATGCCTTAACTCTCGCCTATATTAGTTGCGGCTCGAAGCATGCGGCTGTATGCATTGCTAATTGCGCTCCAGGGCAAGCGTCAGATGCATTATGCATTGCATTAGCAGTGAAGCTAGCCTTTAAACCTACATATGCATGCATTCACACCACATACTGTACATCAGGACTATTCCATGTACTCCAAGGCCCCCCCTCCGGTTAAGGGAACTGAGCCACGGGTGTTCAAGGAAGGGTGTCCCAATCCTACTCCCTCATAATATTTATGTTCTCTCCTTCTTCCCTGGACATTTTTTTTTATGCGATACATGATTGATATTTGTGCTGCTGGACAGGTGGGCTGGTGTTTTATTTAATTTTATTATATATATATTTATGCATACCTAAAACTAGCTATAAGTCTTACTATTAAAATTATTTATGTCAGCGTGCTCTTTTGCTGTGGGTATATGTGTGTGCATGCCTAGGCGCGTGTGTGAACTGTGTTTGCTGCAGCTTTGCATCAGGAAGCCTCTCCAATATAACAAAGAGCAGCGCGACTATACACCATTAGGGACCACAAAATTGGCTGTGAAGATAAAAATGCATAATAAGGCTAGGACAGATCAGACGCTGTGTTCCAAGCTCACACTCAGTACAGAGTAGTGGTAACTCGGAAGCTGCTTATTAAGGAAAATAAAAGAACCTATGCTCGACGATTATGTATATTATCGTAAGCTATGGGCCTGTGTCCACCAAAAGCTTCTTTTTAGTTTTTTTTGGCAGTGACCACAAGTGCTTCTCTGAAGTGAGTATTGTTGCTAGGTTACAAAAAACGTCTTCTAGCACTTCACCGTTACTTCGTTGTCAGCGTCATAAGTAGTGGGCTATGGCTATTGTCTGTGATTATAGAGGAATCAGCTATCCTGGAGAAAATGTTTTATATTTGTTTATTTATTTTTGAAAACAAAAACACAATTTGCATCACTTTGTGTTCTCATTTACAGAGCAAGGTGTATGTAGTAACACCAAATCATGTTTTCATACTGTACGCACACTGGACGTCGCTGAATTAGACATAAACTCATTTACAATCTCTGACGACAGGACCCCTTTCTCCGCCACAATATACCTTGCTATTGTTACTAATCACAGTCAGCAGCACTTCCGATTCTAACATTAAAAAGTTAATAGGAACACTGAACTACGCTACTTAGCGTAATTGACAAACACCAGTGTTATCCAGTGGGAATACGTGCCTTGACAAAACTGGTAAATTTGCAACATGAGTTAATCAGACTGTGGTAGAGGAGAATATCAAAAACACCATTCATTTTTCTCCTAGGGAAAATTGCATAGACCCAGAAGTCCTAACATGGGCATGGGCACCACAGAAAATGTCCAGGTCTATTATTTACTGTGTTGAAATCATATGTCCCACCCCTCATTGAATTTAATTGTCCGGTGAGACAAGAGCGCAGAGGACGAAAATGATTTGTGCTGAGGGCACTACGCGCTCAAACTAAATGCTAAACTTCATATGATTTGTATAGGAAATAGACGCTGTCAGCTCAAACAACACTTGGTGGACAGGCCTTATACAGTAAGGATAAGGCTGTTTGTCAGGTTGAAAGAGAGGCAATGGCATCCACCAGGGCTCTGTTTTTGGTCCGGTCTCCAACCAACGTGTTGTCAAATGTGGTCAACCAACCACATTCCAAGAAGAGCAAAGCCACTACTTGATCACCAGCACTCAAGATGCAGGTTTCCACAAGCATTGTAGGATATAGTGCAACGGTCTAAATAGAACACTCTGTGATCCATTAAAGAGCAGTGTTAAAAGAGCCATGTGAGAGCCATGTGCTCCCAACAGAGTCAACTGAACTAGGGCACGATTCTCACTTATACTGACCACCCCCATTTTGACAACCTGCCAGAGAGAGTGAGATAGCCTTTAATATAGCCCCCTAAGCCCTGTGAATGAGGTCAGTCCATTTTCTAGGGGTGTATGTATGAAGTGAGCAGGTGCGTGTGTCTGGTAGGGTTTCTCCATAAGTGCTAATTAGTGGCCATTGGTGTGACTATCATTCATTGGAGAGCAGGTCAAGTGATTTCTGCCTGGGCTAGCTTAGCATAATGTAGCCTTACCAACAGTGACTGCCGAGCTTATGAGCATCAAATGGATCTTTCAATATCAATATTTGTGCGGTACTTCTACTTTGTCCATCTCTTTCTTTTGAGAAGAATTTCAAACAGTAAAGAATAGAGGGGTTGAAAATCTCACAAACCAAATACCAAACTTGACTCAAACTCATATATATACTATTTTATCTTTTATTTTTCAGCGCAAGGTAAAGCGGCCTTCTGTTGCGATTAAGCTACCTTGGTCTTGCAGGTCAACCACGCCCACCCCCGCCAGTGACCCCCCCCCCCCCCCTTCCACGCCCGCCCTATTCTAATACAAGCTGTGTGGAACATGGTTTGACCGACTGAGCTTTCAATCTTTGATGGCACTGCTGTGCTTCAGCCCTGCTCTGCCACTCAATATGTCTCTCTCAGTCTGTCCGTACTGTACTGTATGTCTATATATCGTGCGTGCACGCGCTTATATGCCTGGAAGGCACGCCTGTAACCATGAGCATCTAAAAATTAACCTACAAAGAGATGTGTGTGTGTGTGTGTGTGTGTGTGTGTGTGTGTAAGAGTATTAAAGACATTATTAAGTAGCTTTTGAAGACACACCCACACACACACATGCACATGCGACTATATTACAAGTAAATGTCAGCCTGTTTGATATTCCACTGGCACACCCTGATTTTATCTTAGCAGATGATGCATGGATACTGCCAATGAGGACCTAGCGAACACAGACTAGTTCCTCTTTTCAAGGCCCACTAATTGTGATGGGGCTCAACGCCGGTTAGGTCTACTTAGCAGTCGGCCCAACTGGGGACTGTGTGTAATATCCCCAAAAGGGAAGAAATGCTACCAGCAACATGCTGTGGGCATGTCAACAATAGCGGTGATGGAAGGATACAAGCGTTAAAGAGCAGAAAGTGAGACACACAATTCAATTAGCCTAGCTTAAACTTTGTTTATTGTGTTTTGTTGTGTGAGGTACCAAAGCTTTATGGCCAAAAGATTGCGTGGTGTGCGAAATCCTTGCTGGGATTTCATCTTTGTGACAGTACTATATAGGCTATGTGACGTATGTTTATGTTTTCCATGGAAAGGGAAATCTGATGGCTCGACAAAAAAATGCAAGGTAAAGGGTAAGTCAACCAAATCAGCTGCTTGCTTTTGATCGCTTTGGGATTGGAATAATGAGACTTCAAAATGTGTTGATGTTAGCCTAAATGTTGATGGTGGCATATGTGCTTGCTTGCTGAGGGCAGGCTATGCTTGTTATCAATGAATGAGTAGCTTCTCTAGTTTCTTCAGCACCCCAACACGTCACAGTGGAGCTAGCCTTGTCTTTTAGAAATGGTAGAACCAATAACCACGGCGGCGTTTGGCGATGAGCGCCGCACCCCTTCCGTCCTCTCCGTTCTTGCTTCTCTGGTTGACGCCCATCGGTTTCCCCAGCACACAAATTAAGGCTTGTTGATTTACTTGTTTGTGTGTCTCATTCATAGAAGTAATGGTCTGATTCTGTCTAGCCTGCACTCGCGCCTGAAACCTCAAGCTATATTTAAAGTTGCGGGTCTGTTGGTCTTAACTGGAGGCGTTGAATTGTTCAGACGATCTTATGTGTATTTTCAGCACAATATGTTTTATTATCACGGTTATCGTCAATACCGGTATATCGCGACACTCCTAAAACACACACACACACACACGTTGGGGGACTTGATCAGATTAGATGTTCTCTAATCTAATTTTCAAAGGACATTTCAGAACTTTTGGTGGAACCCTGTTTCACTGGTTTCAAGTCTAAACAGCAGTCTCTCCCCCAACCCCTCTATCTCCCTCCCCAATCTCTACCTTTGTCAACCCCCTCTTCTCTCTCTATTCCCCCCCCACCCCCCCCACCCCCACCCCCACCCCCCTCTGTATCTCTCTCTGTCCCCCCACCCCCCTTCCTCCCCCAATGTGAGCCTGGCCTGGCCTCAGCTTGGCCAAAGTGAGCCAAGGTTCAGCTGAAGGACAGATTGACTTTACATTAGCAGTCAAGAGAGTCATGTGTCTCGCTGGCAGTAGAGGCCTGCACTCCTAATTGTCTTGTCCCAAACTAGCCCCCCACACACACAACACACACCACACACACAGAGCCACACACAGAGCCACACACAGAGCCATGCTTTATCTGATGCCATTCCACCAAGGCTGGCGTTGACAGCACGGAGCAGGTTATGGGAACAGCATGTCCACACCTCCCTAACGGACTCCTCCTAATCACTGGCTCCTCCTCTCAGAGGGTATGGAGGAGGAGGAGGAGGAGGAAGACCTAGAACAGAGACAGTGGAGAGGAAAGGGAAAATAGAGGAGAAGAGCCAGGTAGAGAGAATAAAGGATGAAAGGGAGGAATGGGGGTAAAGATGACCCAACAACATATTGGCTCGGGAACAGGGGGGGGCAATTTGGAACAAAAACATGACATGAAGGGTGTCACCGCCCCCAACCGCTTCAGGCCAAAACAATGTGAAGATAAATGCACGCATACGCATGCACGCAATGTATAACTAAATAGCTAATGGTAACGAACTAAATAAATAATGATATTAACAACAATAGCAGTAGTATATTATTGACATCCTCGTTAAAGAAATAATGTTGGGTTAAGGCAACAGGAAGGCCCAATGCAAATATGGTCGTGATGGTTTCTGAAAACAACAACCGCACTCACACACGCAAACAAACAAGAGCATGCTGGGTGGGATACACCGACGCGTTGAGGCTTATGAGCTCATTCTCCTATCTGTGGCTTGCGTGTGTCACTCTCTCTCTCTGTGCGTGTGTGTTTGTGTGCATACAGCACAACCTGAACCAAGACACCCACACACAATCACAGATGTTTTTTTTAGCATGTCTTAAACTTAGTGATGCCTTTATTAGTTGGCGAGAGGCTGAGTTGACGCTGTGAGGTCCAAGACAAACGTTTGGTACCATAGCGCTGGGTAGATATCACTCCTCTCTACCCCACATGTAAATGTGGGGTTCTGCGGGGGCTTCAACAAAGGCGAGATGCTTACTCGTGAATGTGCGTTCATTTCTGTGTATTTCTCTGAGTGGGTTGACCAGCAACATTACATGCAGCGTTGACACTTTGGTGTGAAGCTGGTCCTGAGTGGCCGACGCCAGGCTCTGCCCCTCCCCCCAATTTGCCATGTACACGTTCGTTTCTGCACAGCCAGCTAGCTGGAGCACAGATGTGTGACGCTACCACACAATCCAAACGTGTACAACGCAACTTAGGTTATTTATTTCCATGGGGATACCGAGATAGCTGAACCTTCACTCTCCTCCCCCCACTCCCTACCTCTCTACCTCCCTCGCTTTGACGATAAGACAAGAAACAACAATCAAGGCCAATTTAGCTGCCGTCCTGCATTGTAACTCAACTAATTACGAAGTGATACATATTCAACATTTGTTACCAAAATAACACAATGTAGTTTGGCAGTGCTTTTCTTTTTTTATTCTTTTTTTTTTTTCTGGAAAACAGAGAAATACAACTAACATTAATTAGGACAAGAGGGGGGGATTGTGGGAAATTGGATCATTTCAACACATCTAAATTCACATTAAAACTAAATTATTTAAGTTATGTGATTTCCAAAAAACATCCATTCTATGTGGTTGGGAAGATAACAATGTTACAAAAAGAAGCCTATGAACCAAGTTCTGACTGATTTTGTACGGTGCTGATTTGCTGATATGGATGGGCTAAATAGACTTCAGCTATAGCGTCATGATACACGATATGTCTGACAATAATCTGGCATTAATAAGAAAACCGCTGAAAAGATTCTCATCTTCTCCTCCCTGACAAGCAGCAGTTAATTTTACCGACTATCTCCCCCAATTTAATCTCTCTTAGCTTGTATCTTCACTCATTTCTGTGCGTCTTGTAATTGATTAGTCGGACTAATGGTACATGGGACTGTGTTTTTATAGGATTTGGGATGAGAAGCCGAATTCATAATTCATCACGTCAAATCGCACATGGAAACACGCAAGGAAAAGCTTGCATAACGTAAGCTGGAGTGCCCTAAGCTTCCCTTAGTTTGCAGCAAGTTTCCAGCCCACCAGGTCTGGACAGGCTATGCGATTGCATAACGTGCTGATATGCAAATGACAGTATGTTTGTTTGTGTGTGTGTGTGTGTGTGTATTTTTTTTATTTGCATACAGACCCCTCCTGTGCAGTGTCATTCCGTGCGGTGTTGGAGTGTCATCCGCCACCTTCCATCAGGGTCTCTGCATTACAGTGAATGTACTCTATCAAACATCACTACACACATAGGGTCAAAGGCTACATTGACGTTGTAACGCTGGGGTGGTGAGGCGAGTGCAAATTAACGAAAAGCAACAGAAAATGCCGGAAAAGCAACGAGCCCCACGGCTCGTCCTTTAATTCAACTGAAAAGAACTCAAACAGCAAATACAAACTCAAAAACAAAACTTAAACAAAAGGCGTATACTGTCACGTAACCAGACATCGAACAGAAAACATGCACAGGACGTGGAACAACGTAACATCAACAATAACCCACACCCCCTCCCCGGAGTCACCGGTCTTTATGCCCTTACGCCCACACGTCTGGCGGCAATCTGCCTGATCGCACGTGAGGGCGTGAGGCACTGGGATGTGGGCAGTCTCTCCGGCCGTCCTACACCGGCGAGACCAGGGAAGCGTTACAGACGTTGCATGCCTTTAACAATGTCAGTACAAGAAATTAGAAGATAAGAGTATAAGATAGGGTAAGAAGAATTCATGTTTTTCCTCTAACATTTATCAGTGTATTTGCACTTTGAATGTGTGAACTATATGTGTGTGTGGGTGTGCGTGTGTTCCCAGCTCTACTGTAATGTTTGTGTAAGCCTGTTGCATGTGACGTCTGTGTGAGGTAGGTTAATGCAGACAAATGGCCTGTTAGCAAATAACCCAGACAAGAATGTGGACTTTTACCAGTAGACAGATCCTCAAACAAAGATACTAGATCACAAACTTGAGTATTCAATTGGAAATAACACTTCCAAATCTATATAGGCATGTTCCATGTTGACATTCTTTCAACATTAAATTGTATTTAATAATCTTTATTTTCTTTTCTTTTTCAGTCCATTGAGTAGTACTCATTGGATAGTTACTCAATGACTCTATTTGTCACTGTCTGCTGGTCATTAGAAAAGAGACACATGATAATGAGTAACCAGGGTCTTCGGGTCAGAAACCTTGCGTGCATATGACCCAGAATACACCACCACGATGTGTTCTGTACCGATACAGTCGGCCTCTGTGTAGGTTGAATTGGCTGTATGCATTTATGCTGTGTTGGCACAGCACTGTTCTAATGCAGTTACATTCAGTTCTGTTGATGCCAAGGCATTGATATTCACTGTTTTATTTCTGTCAATGCACCCTGGTCTCTTGTCTGGGACATCCCTGACCTGCTGTGACACCTGTATCCACAAGGGGGTTATAGGTTATGGAATTAGAGGACGAGAGAGGAAAGGCAAAGATGCCTTACAATGTTTAGTCTTTTTTTTTCCATATTGTTAGCATACTGTTGCATTGACTGGTTTTATGATGTTTGAGAAGACATCGTCACATTGTCATCAGGGTTAGGGAAACATCTGTAATGCTTGTATCTTTGTTGTTAATTGTGTTTTGTAACATGTAACTTACATTATTATTATTATTAACCCTAGCGCAGACGCCGGTGGATGTTTGTGCTCCGCCTGCTTTGCTGACGTGACATGAAGATAGCCTACGAGTAGTAGTTGCATACAAGTGAATTGAATAGAGCTGTGCTGAGCGCAGTCGGAATATAATTAAAATGCACAAAAGTCAGTAGGCTACATTGCTACGCCTGCGACACACTTGCAGATATCACACTGGAGAAATACTGTGCTTTAGTAGTGTAGCAGTTGTAGGCCTAACTTGGATCTACACATGACAAGGATTGAGAGATTTGCAAAGCATGGTAAGGTACTTGGTTTTTCAGACGGCATGCTATTGTTAACGCCGTTGTAGCTGGATAGTGGTCTGCTGTCGAATTTTGACCATTATTGAATTATTTACAGTCACCTGTCGTGCCAAAAGTCTACCGAAACCTGATTTACTAGTTAACTTTCCAAATATAACCAACAATATTAGACATACGAAGCACATAAAACATTGAAAATAATATTGCCCTAGATAATAATCATGCCTGAAAACAAGGTTTGTTTAGTATAATTTTACTAGAAAATACTGTGCCTGTACTGTACTGTGCCTTGCTTACTCCGCAAACACTTATTCAGTTACCAGAAAAATGTCACAAAAAAAAAGGATTCACAAAAACTTGCCTATTACCATGGACTGGATGTGTATTTGCACTATTACATCCATATAAGAACAACTGTAGACATAGGCAATATCTGGTGCGATACAGCTGTAGGCGAGTTGCAAGTGCTCCCACATATGGCAATCAGTCCGGGGGTGTACACAATTGGCCCAATTGGCCCAACCTTTTCCCTGTTGTCCAGGATCATTACGCTAATTTTCACTTTTGTACAAATACGAATATGAATAATTTTGTGATACAACAAATAACAATACAAATAGTGGGCTCTCTGCACATCGCTAATAGTGACCCCGCTGATGAGCATCTGTCAGGTCCCAGGAATAGAGAAGGGCTTGTGTAAAAGACAGCCTTAATTACAGCGTTGGTTCACTGTGACGTGTGTGTTTTTGGCAGAACACACCGATTAGAGAGCCTGTGTTTTTATAGAACAAGACGGGAGAGACCGGCTGTAGAGGACATGACCATAGAGGCCCAAAATAAGGCTGGACACCCCCCGAGGACCGATCATCCAGTCTCAACAGGTCTCTTTATTTCCAAAAGGACGTTTTAGTTTTCTGTGATATTAATAAAATGAAACTTCCCCGTCACCATATAGAACAATGCACAATATAGGTTCTTGTGTATGTTCGAAGTGGCATGGCAAGAGTACTAATTTCCTCCAGACATCAAACAGCTACATGTATTCTTATGGGCTAGTTGTTGCTGCAATAGCTTAATTACCATATCCTTCAGGGCATACATATATGGGGAGATGTACAGTCCCATATTCATGGAAACAAAGCATGAGGAAAATATGTGCATAACAGCCATGTACATTTTGCCAAAGCACACATTGTTAATGGCCATGCTCGTGGTCAGTGCGTATGCAAATGGAACATTCCCATCCCAACCTCTTCATTTAGTTCGGATGTTTCTTCGACAATGACTCTGTTGTCCAGGCCAGCGCATGACCAGGGGGTTCCCTCCAACGCAGTCCAGGCTCAAGGCCTTTGATCACACTAGCGTAGGTGGCTGCTCAGAGTTCCATGGAACAAGTGAACAGAATGAAAACAACTATTTTATGAGCATTGTCAACTCAACTTTGATGAGTTGGCCTTTTGTTTTTTGCACATTTGGTCCCGTACTGAAACAACGTTTATGAGATAAAATGCTCTCAATCTGAGCTCATCACCGCGCCCAGCTGAACCGCTTTGTCACAATTTTTAAGACGGACAGTTTTGATGGAGTACTTTTCTCACCCGCTGCCATTTTACCCACCCCAACCCCTTCAAACAAATCAATAGTTTAGCCTTTCATAGGAAAGATTACAGAGAAATAGCTATTAAGGGCTTAGCCTCTATCACTTCACCCATCTCAAAGCCACTTAAAGGCTCCGTCAGTCTCGGCCCGGGTCCTGGGCCACACTGCCCTGTCACACGGCCGGGGGACTTAGGGAGTCAGAGTGTGACTTTGACTTTGGAGATGTACCTGGCACTGTGCGCGGCTGGCCATGCCGCTGGCGCCCCACTGAGATAACGTATACGCTCAAAATGAGAAGGCTAAAAACATGCTGAACATAAACTACTGCGCAAGATGTACTTTTGTTTTGTTGTAGCCTTACGAATATTACCGGATGTCAGTTTTATTTTTCTGTATTTTTTCCCCGAGATTGAGTGCTCCTTCAAAATGGCTGCCTTCCATTCTAGCTTGTGTTAAGTGTGATTGAAATGAGCAGCGGGTTGCCTGGCTCCAGCAACCAGGGAATCAAAATAGCAGCCGTAATCAGTAAAAATAAGCCACTTTGACTGTTGCCCTTTTTAAGAAAAAATCACAAAGCCCACATTGTGTAGCAGCCAAACCAACCCAGTGACTTCACTGAATAATGACAATTAAAGTGCCTAATTGCCAACTGCTAGCAGCACCCAGGTCCACTGTTCTGAGGGTTTAAATTGTATTTACTCATTTAGTTTGACCCATAACTGCTAGTCTGCATCGTTGCCCTACTGTGGAAGGCACTGTTGAGGGTAATCATTTGTGATACATGGCGTTCGCAGCGCCTAGCTGCTACAGTCTCCCGCAATTAGCTGCTTGCAAAATGGCTACATCAGCTCTCGTCGCATGCCCAGCGATGAGAGGGAACATGAATAGCATGTAATTATGGCTGTTGGCATTTGTGTTCGGTTGTGTGTCTTATAAACTGTCGGCATTGGTAGTCTTTTTATAGACTGGAGACTGAGGGGGGGAGTTAATTTTATGACAAAAGAGGAAAAGAAGTTAGCGGAAATGTGATATTTGATTTATTTAATATTTTAGATTTAAATGCTGTGGAGAAAGGGATGTGCCCTCATTTTCTAATGTTCTCAAATAGGAGTGCTGTTGTCGGAAAAGGAGCATAAATGATCACCACTAGAAAGCAGCGATGGGTAAAATGAACCTACCCAACCACAATCATCTGCGGGATTAGCATTCAGTCACTCATTCAATGATATAGTCCAATGAACACTCAATGTAATCCTATTGCCAATCAATAGAACGGGCTCGTTCCAGGTGGAAAACTCAACAGGGCCTTTTCCGGGGACCTCAGCATGGCATGCAGAGCTAAGTTAATATATAAGTATAGCAGCAGGTCTGAGTAGCCCAGGGCTAGCCCAGCTGGTCTTGACATCTCCTTTCCTTAAAGGAAGGGCTGGCTTGGCATACGCCTAAGCAAGCTGGTTGTTCACAGGTTGTGTGGCCCGACAGCTTTATCTCGCAGACAAACCACAACAACAACAAGAAGAGTAATAAAGGCCGTTTCCAGGCAGGATTCAGCAACGTGTGTTACTGAAGCACTGGAAGATGAAAACCACACATCAAAAGAGTGAAACTGAGGGAATTCATCCATGGCCGATGTTCCCACGAGCAATGAACGGGATAAGTCAGCTTCTATGTCAACTTCTATTTGCAAGGAATGCAAAAGGTTTGATGTCGTTTTTATTTTTTTATTAAAATGTTCTGAAATAATACAAAATAATATTTTATATTTTCCTTTCACATTGATCATCGGTATATTTTGAATAACTTAACTTAAATTTTCTTTCATGTCATTACAAATATATATATATTATATTGGGTGTTGGGGGAGGAGGGGGGGGGCGGCTGTGCGTCACTTTCCCACAAAGTGAAGGAGTGTCTTTCTCTGAGCGGCTCTGGGCTGTTGTGATCCATGATGCCGCCACATTTAATGCTATCTCTAGGTTGCTCAGACCTCTGTTTCTCTGGAGTTTCTGCCATCTTGGCTCATACGGGCCCCTCAAGAGTGTGTCTACCTGCTTGCCGTGTGTGTGTGTGTGTGTGTGCGTGTACAGTATGTTGGAGAGAGAGCCACACTCGATCACTCAATAAGGTGAGTTTGCAGTCACTTTATTGACAGACTCGCGTGCACACGTGCGCATACATGTCTGCAATAACAAAGTTGCCCCCCCCACCATCACCACCACCTCCAACACACACAAACAAACCGTTTTTTCCCCCTCTTTCCCCTGCATGCAACATCCAGCTGGCCATTCTCTTTCACATTCTCTTCTTTTTTGGCCCCGGATCTCTCTCTCTCTCTCTCTCTCTGTCTCTCTCTCTCACTCTCCCTCTCTCCCCTCTGCTCCCTGGCTGCCTGTGGCTCTCTCTAGCTGGGGGTAGCCAGGAACATGACTGCTGTGATATGGACAGCTGGTCATGTCTTCTCCCAGGGCC
Source organism: Amblyopsis rosae (assembly GCA_025399935.1). Taxonomy (NCBI): domain Eukaryota; kingdom Metazoa; phylum Chordata; class Actinopteri; order Percopsiformes; family Amblyopsidae; genus Amblyopsis; species Amblyopsis rosae. Next base: position 670,400 of record JAODTR010000010.1, on the reverse strand, counting down.
CCAGAAGGTGTAAAATCTGGGATACCTTTCATAGCACATTAGCCTCATTTTGGCAAAGCGAGGAAAAAAAAAAAGCAAAACAAAAGAGAACGGAGACAAAAATATTGAGAAAATGAGGCCGGGGATTAACATTTGAGTTAAATTTCTTTCTTTTGAAACAGACCTGGAACAATGAGCCCACTTATCAATAGACCCGACATGACTGGCTCTGAATTGATTTGTGCCAAAGAAGAGCTCATATTTGTCATTTTGACGGGCCAATTATGGCCCCAGGGCCGGGCCCGCCCTAGCTTTAGATGTGTCATTACCTGAAAATGAATAGCCACTAACAGATAGGCTCACTAACTTGAAATTCGGCAATGTGGCGTTGGAACAGCTCCCTATTTACATTTCTGTCCTTTTGCATTTTGTGTGGCACATTGGGGTTGGCCCGACCAAGGCATTGCTGTTAGCTGTCCGTCAACAATGACCCCGTGGACCTCACCGTGAAAAAGCTACCAGTTCAGGGCGCGTTCTTGCCATGTCCAAGGAGGTAGGTTGCGTGCAATATTGGCCTGTGGTCTTTCGGAGGCTGGATGAATGACACTTGGATTGTTTTAGGCAGAAGGCATTCTGCAAATGCCATGGCCACATGGTATTTGAGTTGTGCTTATTGTATAATAAACATGCTGCTTCATAAATAATAAAGGTGTTACTTCATAGACATCCCTATACATGGCTTAGCTAGTTAGCTACATATTAGCTAGTGGCTTATGAATCTGTAAATTATATAGGCTAATGAAAAAAAAAATGTATTGATATTTTATTAATTCTGTGCTATCCCAATGCTCAGCTCACATGCACACCAAATGACATACACAGTAGTACAGAAACAAGACTACAACATTCAGTAACAGTATGAACTAAACAACATTACTAGTTGCGTTAGCTAGAGATTAAGATGGAGAGAATTAGCGGGCATCACTGACACAATACCAATGGAATCTGAATTGAAGCTCTCTTGTGGCATATTTCACATATTCATAATCAGCGAATCAGCGTCGTCTCGTTTCAGAGCGAGATCAGGCCCTTGTTTCAACACACCTCCTGCTGAGTTCAGCTGTCATCATTGGTAGAGGGAAAAACAAATATGGTCTCAGATAGCAGAGCCAGTGGAGAGGGGAAATGCAATACCATTGTGAGCAAATAGATGAAGATGACTGCCCCCCCCCAACCAAAGAGAGGGTAATGACTAAAAATAAAAAGACCAACGTTTTGCAGATGTGCAAGGAGATAGAAGTGCCGTCATTTTCTGTCTTATCTGACGTCAGACCGCTGTGAAAGTGTTTCGCCTGTGCGAGAGAGATGGCAGGAAATGCAGTTTTTTTCCATCGATAAGGTCAGTCCTCATTCGATTAGCGCCGGCATCGGCGGGCATTTGGATTAGCAGCCGGGCTAGCACGCGCGTTCCACTGGCGGCTCACGGCATGCGCGGGACACTCCGGGTCAGTGTTTATTGAATAATTTTACAAATAAAGCACAGCGGACGTTCAGGCAGGTCACGTGTCACGTTGCTGGGTCGTCAGCTGACAGAACAGCTGTTTGTTGCTTAACACGCATTGGTCAATACTTGAGTGCGGACATATATATTAGGCTGGTTACCTGCTTCTTCCTGCGCTTCTTTTGCTAGCCCGTTGCTCCCCCCTCCTCCCCCTGCTCCGCTTGTTCTGTTGTGCGTCTGTGGTGCTCGTTGTCTGTTGTCTCTGTGTGTGTGGCTTTCCATGTATGCGCGTGGAAGGGCAGGACGCTCCCGGAACAGAACCATACCTCCAAATAAAAATAAATAAGCGAATCATATACTTTGACGAAGTAGTCCTGACTGAACTAGGGTAAATGATAAGTACAAGAAGTGGCATCTGTGCACAAAGATGCAGCGCTGTGCCATGGCTTTGGAGCCAAGCAGACGTTGTTATTAGGGCAGGCGAACCTCCTATATCTGTTTCCAGGATTTCTGAAGCTTCAGCAATCCAGGGATTAGACATTTTCTCACAGATTTCGAATTCACACCTCTCCCTTATACTGCAGACCCCCCACCCCACCCTCAAAGTGTTGGATCGGCAGTTTGTCAACTCAAACCCTTCCTGTTTTATCACACACACACAGTCTTCTTTTATCCCACACGTAAAGTGCAGACTGTGACATATGCCTCCTGTGCACAGGCATGGCGACAGGCTCATGTTGCCACAGCGATAGCAAGCAACATTTGGGTCTCAGCGGTTTCCATGCTTGCACTCTGACTGCTGTTCGATGTGCACTTATAGTCAAACACAGTACGTGTGCTGTCTGCCGCACAGACTGTAATGGCTGCTTTACAACGTAGACCAACCACACTGTCTCTGTCCACACACACACGCACTAAATGAACGCAGTCATCTGAATACATTAAAATCAGTCCAATAATGTAATTACTGGATCATATCATGCCTTGTTTTTACTAATGTACAGTATCCATGTAATTTAGCATTTTTTACCGTAAGAATTTCCTTACTACCGGTTCCTGAACTACCGGTTCGGGATTCGTCATAAGTTTTAGGATTCGATATCTGTAAATACAGCATTCTGTTCTAAAACGGTCGTGAATCATAAAGGTATTACCTAAAAAATAAAAGGCTGCGTTTGAAATGTACAGTACTGTATTCATTCATGTTCGTGCATTTATTTCATGTTCTTTTCTGTTTTACATTTCAGGTACATACATTCTCCATGTTCTCTATGTCAAGTGCCCCACTGATTAGTAGATTAACAGAAAGGATGCCTCCAGAAAACCAAGGACAGTGGGTGTTTCGATGGGAACCACAAGGTCAAGGCGTCGTGACAGAGGACCGGGGGGAGGGTGGCGTGGTGTGCTGGTTTTATTAGGCAGACAGCTGCACTGGGGTACAGCGGTCAAGTTAAGGGGTGGATGAATGCATAGCATCGGGGGGCGACGGGCCTCATCTCTGTGAATGAAGTGGAGTGGAGAGTTTTTAATTAGCTGTGCTGAAATGGAGCGCGGTGCTGTGATGCTACTGACATACTGACACACTGAGCAGCATGTGCACATACTGTAAATACAAACAAACGCAGGTCACGTATTAAAGGAGAGGCATTCGCGTTCTTACACTCTGAACATACCTTGCATGTGAATGCTAAAATATGACACTTTCTAGTGTTTGTGTGTGAGTGAGCGAACAAGTATTGTATTGCCCATCGAGACATAAAAATAACTGGGGACACTTTTTGTAGTTGTTCACCTCTGTGTACATCCTTGACTGTGTTTGACTAAACATGAAACATAAAGCAGATGTAACATTTATGGTGGTTTAATAATTCACTAAAGGAATGTGGCGCTTGAGCCGGTTAATGTAGCTAGAATGCTGTGGCGTGCCATATACTACTGCAGGCACATGCCTGTACGCTAAGTGATGCTTGTTAAATGAGAGGAAAATACTGTGGAAAAAGACGAGCGAATGACACAAGCAAGATGCTGATTCAGTGGAAACACTGATCATTTATACCTGGTTTTATTTTTCTAATCTCATTAAGAACTTGTTGAATTCAGTGCTGATACATGCGGAAAAACATGACGCAAATGGAAAAACAGGAAGCGCGTAAAAAACACATTGTGCCGTTGTTGACCAATTATTTTGCAAGAAGGATGTACTGTGTGTGTGTATACGAACAGTTGCCCTGCACTACAGTACATGGCATGAAGCCACACTTGCAAAGTAATCAAGTCAGGCACCTGCTGGTTCACCTGACAGGAATTATACCTTGGCGTTTGACTGTCTTTGTAGTGGCAAGTTTTGTCCCTGGTACACACGTGGTTAATGTATTCGCAGGTACAGATTGAGACATTGTAGCCACTTAGCAGAACGTGCCAGTTGCCATCACGCTCTCGTGCGAAACAGTGTTCATATGCCGCAGATGTGAGTGTTAATTTGAAAAAGGAACGCCATTTTCTTTTTCGTGCTCTGTTTTTACTGTGCTGCTGTTTTTCTACGCTATCATATTTGCTCCTGGTATTAAACACGAGCACACACACACACAGACGAACACAGACACGCACACTCACACATACAGAGTGGGAAAAAAAATCAGCAGTCCAATCAGCAGAAGATGCCCGGCTGATGAGCTTTTCAGTTGGGCAAATTTCATGGCATACCCTTTCTCCCCTCAGGGGTCCAATAGCATGCGGCTGTCAACAAGGTTGGGGTGTTCAACACATTCTCACACCTCACCGGGAGGACAGAGATAGAGGTTGCTATCATCATCATCATCATCTCCTCCTTTTCCTAGCTAATCAGGGAAATGGCTAATGCATTCAGCTCACCCCCGCAAACCCCGAAACCACCATGCAACCCCTTCCTCTTTCGCAGGGGGACTCATGTTTCTACCAAGTTCCAGTGCCGTGGAGTGAGCCTAAAGCCAGTCCAAATAAGACGGGCTTTAGCTACCATAATGGCTGTGCTTAAGAAGACATATTCACACCCTGGGCTACATGGGAGTTTACTGTTCCCACAAAATACATGCAGATTGTTGGAGATGTACTGTAGAGACTAGGAAAACTAGAGACTATAGAGAAAGAGTTAATTATAATATGACATGGTGTGGAGAGTAGGTACCATAATTGGGCTTTAGCTTAAAGGTTTGGACCTAAGATACTTCATGTACCAAAAATCATATCCCGATATATTTAGTTTGAATAGCAATACACGATATGCAGGATATCAGTATTTCCTAGAAATTGGGCATAATGTTCAGGCCAATACATCAATGCGATATGTGAGATGTCACAAGCACTTCAATTTTTATCAAAATACATTTACAGGTTTTGCTCTCTTGCTTAGCAAAACACATATGTGCAATTGCAATGTACTGTAAACAGAACATAATAGAGATGTTCCTATAATGATGACTATAATTTCCCAGTCATTTAAACTCAAAACGTTTTACTTAGACTAGTCGACAAAAACACTTGGTCAACAATGATCACAATCTATAAGGCTAAACAATGAGAGCGTTAGAATAGCTCACTTTTTATTGATTCTGCTAGTATTATAATACTGCTGCATTGACTGTGTTGAAAATCAAACATGTTTGTTAATTATATCTTAAAGTACATTCAAATTTGCCTATCAGATATTTATGCTAATCCTGGCAATTTAAACAAAAGGGAAAAACAGAAAACCCGATGGAAATATGACATTTTTTATTCTTAGCGAAATTATTTGTAGTTGTACATCCATATCTAAGAGGAAGTGGATATTGCAGCTATAACAACAGTTTACTCAATTTAATCCACATTTGCTTTGATTAGCTTGTAATACTAGCTAGGCTACCTGTATCTGTTTGTCAGAAATTGAAATTGAGCATGTGACTCAGTATCTGCTCTCTCATTGGCTACTCTGCAATAAGGTACACTTCAAATGTTCACTACAAGCATAATAATATGTCGGTATGAATTATATTTTCAAATGTTATATTCTCTTTTGAAAATATAATGGCATAAATTAAATACCGGTATGTCGCTCGTAGTCAAGACATTCTGGAGAAATTATGTTGACATTTATAATTCGATCAAAGCAAACACACCTCTACCTTCAATGCCATATTGTGCTGATTCCACCTTTAACACCCAATGCCCAAAAAGCAGGAGGTGTTGGGGTAATGACACCAGCCCTTTAAGGTCCGCTTGACTGGCACAGTGACACCACTGCTCTGGGGACAGAATACAATGGGACCATGGGAGACAGTTGGGCATGCTCTTCCCCTCAAGGGAGCCCCACGCTTGCTCAGGTGGGACGTGGTTGACAACATGTCCCAACTCGCTCGGCGGGATCTGCGGAGCGGAGGTCCCACGTCACACAAACGCCCCTCCCACGTTGATCTCGGAGTGGCCCGGACATGACCAGCGAAGCAGGGAAGGGGGAAATGTGGCTTAGACGGGAATCTGCTCCGAGCAAGCAAGAACAGACCTGATGGGGTGGGTGTTGGTGAAAGAGGCAGTAAACACCATCAGCAAATTAAACTAAAAATCATCCAGGGCTTATGTGATTAAAAGGGGAATAGGGCAGCATCAATTAACAAAAGCCCCTTCAAAACATTTTTGCCAATATTTGTTTGAGGACGAGGTTGGCAGTGTAAGCCCCATTTTTGATGCCTTGTGCAAATATTTAGACTTTTATTTCATTGATTTGTCATCAAACATGGGCTATAGCGTTTAATAGGAATAGAACACACTTTTATATGTTTATGTTGTCAAACTGACATGTTAACGCTAGATTATACTGGCAAAAAAAAAAAATGCATAGCTTCTGAACTTGACAACCCTATTCATTATCTGATTAGCATTCAAAGATATGTCGGCCATGTTTGCCTCAAAGCACAATCTTGGCTTATATTCTTTTAATCTTTTAACAGGAATGTTACAGCAGAAAGACCCTGTCAATACTGGTTGCCTCAATATGACCCTTGCTGAAATGTCACCAAAAAGCTGGCCGAGCCGAGTTGTTGTCGGTTTTTCACAGCACCTTTGTGTATAACGTGTCGCCATCTCATTAGCCCTACAATATGTTGATCTGACAACCCCGAGGGGCTCTCGCCTCTCCCTCAGACACTTGTAATCTCAGCTGACACGTTTCCCTGTTCATTGTCTCGGCCGCCATTGTTCGCACGCCACCATCATCTACTAGATAAACCGCGGACATGTCAGTTACAATTGGCTCTGTCTGAAACGCGGACGAATCTCACACAGGCGAGCAGAAATTAAGGGGGGTGAGCAAAAAAAAAAGCCTCTTCCACTGACCGAGTCCCCGCTGTGGTAGAAGTGCATCCTTAAGAGTTGCCTCGTTGAATATTAAGCCTAATTAACAAGCGTGGTGTTGAGGGGCGATAGCCGCTAAACAGCGATCATTGTGCCAGCGTGACACTCAATTAGGAGCCGGCCGACGCAAAAGCCCCGACTCCTCGCCCTCTCGACGCTGGGGAGAACACAGAGAGCAAAACTGCGCTGAGAACACGGAGAATGGGATGAAAGAGTGGAGAAGAGATGGCGTGTTTGGGAAGGGGGGATACGAAGGGGAGAGTGATTGAGAAAGGGGGCTGAAAGGAGAAGGAAACAGAGACAAGCTCTTTATCCCTGGTCCCCAGAGTGTGAGGAGCCAGATCAGGGGGTTGTGATGTTCACCGGCGGGGGGAGGGGATGGGCACTCACAGTACTGTGGCTGCAACACAGAGCCTTCTAAGACACCCAGCAAAAAGGGCCCTTGGCGAAGTCTGGAAATAAGATGTTACAAACAGGTTTTTGGCTTGGCTGTGAAAGGCCCCCGTGCTCCAGCCAGCGAGGCCTTCACAGCAGCTTTGTGCAAATACTTGTTTACGTTCAGACTCGCTGTCACCCGCAATTGATACGTCCCTCTTGTTTCGTTGTGTGCGTTGGCTTCACTGATATTCCTTCTGCAGCGCTCTACCGTACACAGCAGACATGTTTACAATTAGCCGCTGCTAAATCCCAGGTTGGAAGGCGGAATCCAAAATCCGTTTGGCATTGAACGCTTGTCAGTTGGATAACCGTAAGCGGTGTCAATGTGATGTTGTGTTCGTAAGAAAATAAAAATGTTCTGCTAGAACGTAACAATGTGCCAGAGGTCAACCTACAGGTACATGTGATATTTTGCACCATAGAAAAAGAATATAGGCCTAATACAGAGTAGATCCCAACACATCCATCATTCCACACTAATCATCCATACTAATTCACATTGATTTCCTATTAGTCAGGAATACAGTTGCAATATGTTAAAAAATCCCCCTGGGTTCTACTGAGATTCCTCTCTGAAAATTGTGTGTGTGTATGTGTGGAAACTGTATGTGTGTGTGTGTGTGTGTGTGTGTGTGTTTGGTGGTGTGGGGGGGTGAGATGTCGCTGTAAATTAACTTGATGATATAGCGGCTTGTGCAGAAGAGGGGGTCATTAGCAAAGAAGGTGTTGACCCTCACCGGGACGTCAGTCACACCCCCCATCGACACCCCACCCCGCCGCAAGGGATCCAGGCTCCCTGCCTCATCCTGCGAAGGAGGGCTCTCCACACGGCACACCACATCAGTCCCGTGATAAAAGGACATGTGTCCTGGGGGACACGTGGGGCTCTTTTATCATCTCCATCCCCTTTTATCTTTTTTGGCAGGTAGGGGGTCATCCACAGCTCAACGCGAGAGGATGTTTCACGTCGTTCTGAACTGTCCCGACCCGCTCGCTTCCGTCAGTCTGTCTGTTGGAGCCCTGCCCTCCCATGGGTTGGGTGGGTGATAATACATCATACTGTGGCCTGCTGAGCCCTTGCTGTTGTCCTTCAGTGTGTTCTAACACAGCTGTGTTTCATCACCACTGACCTGTGATCCTTATGAATGAGCGAACGTATACGGCCTCATCAAAGAATACAGCCAAATGGCATCAAAGAGTGTGATTCTAATCAAACTGAAGGCCCCACTCTTATTTATAATTTGCCATGAAGCTGACGTTGGCTGGTTATTGGGCTGCGTTGGTGAACATGCCCGACAAAGAGCGGCCCTCGTGTTTTCGAGCGTTTGCCAGCGAGAGCAGCGTTAACTCAACGGTGGATCGACTTATGTGGCTCCAGGTCAGCAGACACCTCCAGCGGCCGTGCCTTGTTTCCACAGGCTCCCGCATTGTTAGCCCCTGATGCGTATGAGCTGGCATGCAGCCGACGCAAGCTATGCTTGACATGACCATCTCACGTGGAAGGCCAGGGTAAATTAGATTCCGGCAGGCAGGAAAATGCAAAATCATTGCCTGGGAGCCAGGTTCTCGAGTCATGGGCTTTGCGTATACCTTAGTACGGTCCTGCTATGGCTTGGTTGAAGGCCTTGTTCCGTTTACCATTCCCCCTGGTTGGGTTGGTGTTAGTAGTTGATGCTAGCCTTGTTAAGCATTATTCATGCTTGGGGTGGTTTAGCTAAAGCTCTTGGAGTAGTTTTAGTCATACTGTAAATTGTCCTTTATAGGTAATCATTCCCCTGCTTGGGTTGGTTTTAGCAGCAAGCAGTGTCTTTTAGAGAACCTGGATGGTTTCGTCGAAGCAACTAGCTTATAGCCTAGACATATACAGTACATTACCTTAAATCATGGTGGGACTCTGCATGGATCCTCCCCTTCTATCTCTAAATGTCAATCTCTACTTCCCACACAGAGAAATGCTGCTCTGCAGCAAGACACAGTTCTACGTAGGAATAATGTGGACAGACTCAAGGAAATCCACTGCTGTCAATACAAAAGTGTACTTGCTATCACTGCTAACACTGTGTTCACTAAAGCACAGGCAATGAGTTAATCTTGGTGAGGAAATGGCACTTTGAGGCCTGGGAAAGAGAGGTAATTTGCAAGTCAGAATAGTTGCTTTAATAGGAGACTTGAAACGAGGTTACTGGATATTGGACAAGTCTAAGAATCCGGTTTCCCGGCTATCTTATATGAAGACGCGCATTACTTAAAATAGCCAGCGGAAGGTCCAATCATAATACTTTATTTTGAGAATGTAATTTTCTCATGCCTTGGCAGTAATTAACCTTGCACAAAAAGGTATTGGAAGCAGTGCAGACACAATCCCAGCCCTATAGTTTGTTTAAAAAGACTAGGCTATACTGTATGAGAGGATGTGTACAATGCCTGAACAGTGGAGTGAAGCAAGAAAAGAGCCCAGATTTGACTTTATCTTCAGCTGGGAGTCTTTTCTTTGCATTCTCTACCCGGTTTTATTCATAACTGCCGTTCCTTCACTCCTGCTGAATTGGGTTTTGTTCCAGGCTAATTCTAGCCTGTCTCTGTCCAGGGCTCGTGGGAACCGCAGAGATCGCTTACAATCACTTCAGTCAAACACCTGGGAGATAATTGACTGGGGCTACAGTCAAACTTGTTTTCTTCCCCCCCACCCTCCCCTCTCTCTTTCTATTCCCAAGTCTTCACAATGGAGACAAAGAGCATAAGTAAAAAAAAAAAAAAAAAAAAAGATCAGAATCACTGAATCCATTCCCAGACAAGGCACTATATAGATGGTCGGGAGTCGGACACAAATTGCCTTGCCCTAGTCTGGGGCCAGCTGAATGTGAAATGGTGGTGGAACAGTTGTGGTTTGAGCTTGGCAGCTCCCCAAACTGAGGTAGTGTTGGAGACCTAAGCGGTGAAATGCAGACAGTAAAATGCATTGTCGTTCTCACAGCTGGACCAGTGTTTTGTAAATTAAAATATAGAAGCGTTTTGGCATTTGCGACCGTGAACTAGCCAAACGCGTCTTCTACAGTAATTAAAGGTACACTTCCTGAAAACCACAAAAAGACCCGGAAATCACTAACTACTAGGTCACCGTTTAAATGTTTAAAACATAATCTGTAGAGAAGCCTGCAAGCCATGCTAAACTATGTCAAACTAAACGCATTTTCCATTGATTGGTTCAAGAACATTAGAAATTATGGACAAAAAAAGTAGTGTCATTTTAAGTACCATTTTATATAGTATAATATAGAGTTACTGTTACTGTTTAAGATCCACTTTTGGGTAAGCCTTTACCTGGTACAGGTGCAGTACAAAATTTAGCTGTTACGATCTGTATCAAATATGTTTGTTCACGGTCTTCCTTTCACATTTCTGTCATATCATATATTCTATAATGTCAAGATAAAACAGAATAACTGGCAAAATGGTAGATTAGTGTGAGTTGGGATCATTTCCACAGAATCACAGACACAGTAGATGCAATTAGGAAGTACAGTTAGTAGGTAATTTGCCACAGGCTGTTTATAGTTCTGTAGTGTCTATTAGACTACCTGTGATGTAATTAACAAATGAGCACCATGGTGATTATTGAGACATTGAAAATGTTGTCATTGTGATAAGAATGGCGAATTACGCTCATGTTTGTGTCATTAAAATTGCACTGCATGAAGTCAACTTGGCTGTAATAATCTATGGAAAGTATCTTATATAAGGACAAACATATTCGTCTTATCACTGAATACACGTTACTTGTGTCTAGGTTATTGACTTAATATCAATATTCAAGGTCAACGTCATAATCTGCTATAAATGAAAACCATAAAATTGATCCTTGTAATAAAAACAGTTAACTTCTTATCTGTAGAATGGGCAAATGCTTTACACTTACTATACATATACAGTACGTAGTATAAAGTACTGAATGTAGTACATTAATTAATCTTTCATACAGTGTGTCGAAATATGAGAAATCGCATACGGCTGATGATGAGGGTAGATCAAATTGACGGGTTTCTGTGTCTGGCAGCAGTGCATGGGGTGACCTGAGGGTAATTAATATTAGCGTGGAAATGTTGGCAGGTTTATGTAGCCAACTCTGCTAGACTTTCACAATGAAACGTTTGCAGGCCAAAGAGAGTGTCAAGGGAACTAGCAGCTGTTTGCAGTATGTGTTGAGACACTCGGTTACAGATCGAGGTCGTCCCAAGTGACTTCAAGACACAAGTCTCACTCTTATCCACTTGGAGTTCTCTGCTAGCTTACAGAGTTGGCTGACCAAATGCTTAGCTGTTAAAGGTTGAAAGCTGTGCTGACTTTGCAATACGAGTGCACACAACAGGTGTAGCCAAGGGCAACCACAGTCCAAGTGTCGACGGCAGCAGATGCTTTCGTCTCGTGCTAATCATAGAAGAACGCATATACAGTACATCTAGCCATGAAGTCACGCGTATATGTCGTGTGTGGTTGTATGTGCGTGCAGTAAACATGTCTAGATGTCTGCTTGACCCAGACATGTGGCTCCCCAGAATAAAAAAAAACCACGTTGTTGCTATGGGAAAGGGGACGATGGGAGATATTCTGCCTGTTCCTATGAGCAAGTGTTAAAGCCTTGTAGACCGGTACACATGTGATCCCCTCTTCATTGTAACCTACTCGAATTACAGTTGAAAGCATGTGCCTACGGCAAGCATCTTAGCACTTCTGCTTGACCCCCCCCTTCCCCAGACACTCCTTGAGAAGTTCATTGCAAAGCCATAAACAAAGCAGATCAAATATCAAATATCACCTGACTTGTACTGCATTAACAAGCACATTTCCTTCAGTAGTACAACACAAATAACAGGAATACATAACATGCTATGCTATAGCATGCTACATACTGTAGCTAGCAGTCCAGCCTTCTCATACAGGCTACATTGAGTGTATTCCTTGGTATTGCCATTTAATATCATCTAATCTCTTCATATTGACATTATGTCTTTTTGAAAGACGGAACAGTGGAATATATGTCTCTCCAATCACGATGGCAGTAAATTTCACACTCTGTTATACATTTGAGTGATTGATGTGTAGAATAAGACTCAAAACCGCAGAGACAATTATCTAAAGCGTCGCAGATAGGACATTAACAGATATTTTCTATTATCAGGAGAGCGGAGTCAAATCATGTCATAATTCTATAGCATATCCGTCTGTATGCTATAGACTTAATGCTGGCTTTCCTCCAATAGGGCTTTGACTGCTGGAGGAATATTTCACATTTCTGGCCCATTACACTTGGCCGGGCCTTGATGAAGCTAAAAGTACCTGCTCTAATTGCTGTGTTTTATAGACTATACACAAGGCTACCCTTGCTAAATACAGCATGCTTAGATTAATGGGAGTGTTCAGCGTTAGTGCATTTTTAATGAAGGCTGGAGGCTGCCAAACTACATTTTCTATACGGCGAGGCTGCCTTCCCTCCTCGCCCCGCGACACCGGCACGAGGCACGCCGGCGCCCCGATGGCCGCCAGCTGGCATGCAGCGTGAAGCCCGCAGGAGCCTGGCGTGTCTGTCAACGTGTGCGGCTAGCGCGAGCCGTGGGCAAACAAGCCAGGATCCCAGGCAGGTGCGTGATTATTTTAGGCAAGAACTGCAGCTAGCTAAAACGCATATGAATACATGCATACGTGATGCAGTGTGTGCCCACAGTGTCGCACGGACACGCTGGCGCCCGCACACACACACTCACATAGACACACAGACACACACACGTGCACGCAGACGCGCGTGTAAACACACACACAAACACACACACATAGAAACGCGAGTAAACCAAGTTTATTAAATAAAAGTGAGCGTTTACAGGTGGGTATGTTACAGGGCTACAGCGTGTGACCCTGGTTTGCATTCGCAAGCGGAGTGCAAAAGAGTAGAGCGACTATAGAGCAGAGAGACCATAACCCCAAACATTGGCTCTATATTTATGCCAGGATCCTATTCGATCTCACTGAATTAATGCTCTAATCTCTTCCTCTTTTCTTGCATGTGTACCCAGCCTCCACGTGTACGCGCACGTGCACGCAGGGGAGAAAGGTGGAGATTATACTAATGTTTCCCAGAGCCACTGTTTTAGTAGTTCTTTTGCAATGAAAGAATCCTTACTGGGAGAATCCAGAGAAGCCTGAGAATTGCACTGTTTCTTTTTTTTTTTTTTCTTCTCTCTCTCTCGCCGTTTCAATCTCCTTCCTATTCAAAGTCACACCAATATTCCCCATCAGTTTTGCTGTCTTCGCATTTCTCTCCCTCAAAGAAATAGCTAGTATACTTTAATGGGAGATTACCTTTTTAAATTCAAGCTTAAAAGATTATGCGCCTTCATATACAGTGTGTCTGCGTGGGGACAGTATAACAGTCCCTCCAACTTCATTCTCACTGTGTTTTACTTGTTCACTCATTTATCTGCCTATCTTTAATTCAGCGCTTTATCAAATGGAATAGGCCGTCGGTCCGACAGAGAACTGAGCTGCAACGTATTATCCCTCCCGCCCTCTATTCTCTAGACATCTGTGTCAAATCTATGACTGTGCTTATGCCATCTTTGATCCCACGTCTCTCTGTGTGCGGTGCTGCCAGGATGCACGTTGACAGGGCATATCAATAATTGATTCCGTTCTAAAATGAAAAATCAAACCTATGCCAGGGAATATGTGTATATATATATATATTTTTTTTTTTTTTGTCCCGACAGCCATCATGCCAGCTGACTCTATATAGCTTTATGAATTATTCTGGCTATTGATAATGATGTCCTGTGCTGGTAGGCCATTATAGGAAGAGAACTTAATTTGCCCATTGTTAATTAATTGCTGCATGCTTACCGGGAGTAATAAAAATGCTATTAAGTAAAATACCTCTATCATTAACCTAACTTTGTTAATATGGGGATCAGCAGGGCTCAGTAAACAAAGGCGGTTGTGCCCACCGCCATGCAGGGGCCATTAGAAATTATGTATCATTAATAATGTTGTTTTGGAAGATTGTCCAATGAGTTTGACTGTTGCATCCCAAGGCATAGGCCTTCTGCCTGACTGCTTTGGGGGCAGTCTTTTGACTGCCACTGTAGATTGTTAATCTATACTTAAAACCAAACAAAAGGTCTAATTCATCAAGCATTGCTTTTGTAAATTGCATTCATATCAATTTTTCAATCACAGAAATCTTATTTCATATTGATATATAAATAATTTGTTATTTGGAAGTCACGACAAGACATTATACATGCTTTGCTAGTGGGTTGTAACACTGCTTATTATACAGTTCCTCTTAATGGGAGATGATGAAATGAAAGATGACAAAAACGACATACAATAAAATCTAAGACAATTTATTTGCCCGCAAGCATGAATAAAGATAAGCCATCCCCGGTTGTGAAATGGTCTTGCTCAACGGGAGTGCCGTCAAATAGATTGTTTTCAAGATGTTATAAAAAGGCATTCCGATTGGGACAAAGCAATATCAAGTTAAATATCCACTATCTGTGCAAACAAAACTAAATGGCCCGTTTGGATGCCAGTAGCAATGCTAGGCTTGGATAAACAAGGTTGTTTGAATCATAGATAAAAATCTTATGCTAACTAGCACCTTTAAAATTGTACCCCAAAGGATTGTTTTAGTGGATAAAGGAAATAGGTTTCCCTTAAGGCTAGCAGAACTGTGAATGATACTGGCTTTGATCTTAAATACTATTGCCAAGCTAAAATCCTAAGGTAATGCCATCACTGAGAATGTCACAGTTGCCCATAGCATCTGTGTAACATGATGGCATGTTGCTTTTAGAATTTTGAGTTATGTTTCACAGGGGGTTATGTGAAAAGTCCCCTTATGTGAATACATTGTCATAATCTGTGTTGATCTTAAGTATAATAGCAGTAGTGCTAAAGGTAGTACTGTATCACCTATCTAAATGCTCTTAAAAAGGTTCTCTGTTGCATAATTGTATGTGATATGTTAAATACGTTCAATTAAATGGACGAGTAAGGTTAATTTGTTTTCTAATGTATTAACTATTGCATACGTGATACGTCTATGTATAATTTGTTAGTTATTTAATGGGTAATAACACAATTAAATAACCCCATGAACTCTCCAAAAGAAGTATTACTGTATCCATTCCGGTACTGTGTCAATGTAAGCCCTTCAAAGTATTTGATCATTACGAGCACTGTCAAATCTATAGAGTTGTCAGAACATGTCCTCTTCTCGCTGTGCAATGGCAGGTTTGTTATGTTTTGACTGTAACAACTGGGGACTCTGAAATGTTTGCACCCCTCCCTTCTCTCAAAGATAAGTAGCTAGTATCTTAATTAGTTAATAATACTTTATGTACTGTACAATGCAACCACCATTTCTATGTGATGAAGTCAATGCAGAAGTACGGTTTCATAGGTCTTTGTTGACTGAAACAGACATATTCCTTAAATTATTACTTTTAAACAAATCACATCAAACAGTACAACTGGAGGAAATATTCAACACAAGGGCAAATACAAACTCTCCGCCCAGTTGTGTTCGCCCCAAAATCTCCCAGATGAGCCATGAAATCGGGCTCAGACTTTATCCCGGAGCTCCACGTTTACAAGGCAAGATAAGGGCAGTTCAGACCTATTGTTGCTCTGAGCATGACCCTAAACATCTAAAGGCATCTTGGCCATCTCCCATTGTGTGCAGCCAGAGTGTATATTGAGCTGCATAAACCCATCCCTTTGTGTGAAGTGAAATGAGTGGGGCCTAGTAATTAAGCCGGCGAGAATGTAAGTGACTTCCTATGCGCATAAATGAATACTGAAACGAACAGCTATGTCATCTCGGAAGTGGATAAATGAATGAGTCGTGGAATGCAGGCAGCAGTAAGTGGGTTAGCATGTAAATAAACGAATGAGATCGCAAATGAGTGCTTTAAGTGTGTTAGCATGTAAATAAATGAATAGGCGAGTGAACTACAACGCAACAGCTTGCAAGGGGAGCAAAGACATGAAAGGGAAACTCACCCTGATTTGCTGTACTGCAAACTGACTTGCTTAGTTTGATAACAATTTGTTGAAAACTGTGTGGGTGGGTTTGGGGGAATTTCAGCGAGGGCGTGGGAACCAGCTGTGGATGAGTAAGACTATACATGTGCTCTGGGGTGCCACAGTAACCCAGACAGTTATGCATTGTGTTTGAACCCAAAACAGTGTTGTTTCTCTAACGGCCACAATACTACAGTAATCTCACATTGGCCCTTTTTAAGGAAGTGAGTGCAGCCAGCCGAAAGCACATTAGCTAGCCCCGCTAACACCTCTGAGGCCACAGTTGTTCCTGCCATGCTAGCTACTGTACTGTAGCTAGCGATGAGCATCAAGGGACGCCAGAATACACCTGGTCTCACATGTGCCATATTTCCTCATGTACAGATGACATGCCAATTACTCCTTAATTACACGCGTCATCTGGACCAAAGTGGTCCATGCCGAGGCTGATTAATCCTGTTTATTGTGGTGGAGATGGAATCCCAAATGGCCACAAAAACCCCACGCACCGCAAAACACACAAAGAGCTATAGTGTGTCCCTAACAGTTAAGCTCAGACTTCTCACAGAGTGTGCAGGTTAACATCTTATCCATTAGGCAGCCTTCCACTGCAAGCCAAGTGTGTGTCGGTGAGACAACAGTTCGGGAAATAATGTTATTGTCATTATGGGAATTGCGTGGGGACTTAACAAAGACAAAGGCCGGGAAAACCATAAAATTATGAATGCCAAAACATGGAGGTTGCCTACTCATGAGGAATATTCAGACATTGTGTCTCAGCATATCTACACACATTTTCTTTTGGCTGTCCGCCAAGTCAAGTCATTTGAATACATGTCTAGTAGCCTGTCTAGACTAGTACGTTAAAATTACAGTTTTACACGCATCATAAATTGTAGTGTTTTATAAATCAGTAATTAGTTCTTCCAATGTGATAGTGCTAACGACGGCAATGACGGCAGGGAAAGTGCAACACAGAATTTTATTTCCGAAATGCGATACTCACACAGGGCAGTGAGGTCATGTCGAACTGTGTGTGTGTGTGTATGTATATGTGTGTGTGTGTGTGGAGAAAAGCTTCCTGTAAATGAATACATAGCACATGCGAGCCAGATATACATCGTAAGCAGGAAGATCTGATGCAGTGATGGGAACAGTGCGTGTGTGTGTGTGTGTGTGTTTTGGAGGGGGGGGGGGGGGGGGGGGGGGGGT
>JAODTR010000010.1:639584-650770 GCA_025399935.1 Amblyopsis rosae | reverse complement strand
CCCCCCCCCCCCCCCCCCCCCCCCCCCCCCCCCCCCCCCCCCCCCCCCCCCCCCCCCCCCCCCCCCCCCCCCTAGAGAAATCTGGTAATTAGAAGACAGTGGATGGTTTGGAGGTTTATCATAGAGTAATGGAAGTGGCATCATACCTTAAGTTATGGCCGTTGCCAATCTTCAGTTTAAGATCATACACACGTTTTCCCTTCATAATCACTTTTAATTGAATTATCTTTTGTTAAAACTGAAAAACCACAAAAAGGAACTATGTGTGATGTTGTCTGTCACTAGATGTCACATTAAGCACCAGTATCTCAGATCAAAACAAATGCTTTTTGGGCCGCATACACACACGCACAGACACATACACAACACACACACTAACATACATGCATGGCCGGGCCGGCTATGTATGGAATCTAAGACCAGAGGAGCTCGGATTACAACACGTAGATGGAGTGTTGTGATGTCATTACAGGGCGCATTTACTCCACTAACATGCATAAAAATAAAATATTATAGAGAACCTTTAACTGCTGTGTATGTGTGTGTGGTGGGGCACACCGCGTGACAAGAGTGACCGCCATTTTGCTACATTATGGTTCCAATCTCCTTCTTCTCAGCATGCACCCCCCCATCTGTTGCTATTGTCTCCTTGGTCTTCTTACTCAGGGTGACTGCAGGATGCGTCGGCATTAAAGCGTCCACTGTGCCTGAGCTGTCCCTCTCGTCTCCTCCTCCAGCGTTTACGCCTCAGGTACACGCTCCTCCTTTCAGGAGACGTTGAAAGGTGTAGTAGCAGAAATGCACCCTGTAAGGGGAAAAAAAAAAGGTGATGATACAATCAGTTTTATTGTGCCGTAAGGATTTTTTTGCAAACATGCGGTTACACGCCCCATATGCAGGCTGTATGAAAGAAGTGCAATTCACATGCTTTTCTCTCTCTCTCTCTCTCTCTCTCTCTCGCTCGCTCGCGCTCTCTCTCTCTCTCTCTCTCTCTCTCTCTCTCTGTTCTATAGGTCTCTCTACCTCGACCCCTTCCCTTTTCATTGCTCAAGATAATTAGGCTGCAGTCTGGACTCTGGGGCGTAATGTTTCTGCTCACGTTTCTATGATATAAGGGAAAAGAGAGGGGGAAAATAAGAATACCGCTTGTGCTGCTCCAGAAATTTCTACCTGTGCGCCAGCAACACCGCCGGTCCACCCCGCCCCTCCCCCCCCTCCCCTGATATGGTTTTTAACATGGTGTTCCACAGGGCATGCTGCACTTCAGCTGACCTAATTCTTGCCTGGCAGTCGTCCAGTGCTAAGAGTACACGAGGAGTGTGCTGTCAAGGTATTTGATGCGACCTCTCTATTATTTTTAGGAATCAAGCAACATCTGTCGCGCTCTGGGCTTTCTGATGACCCACCGGCCCCGCCCCACCCCCACAGTGCGGAGAAATAGAAGTATCAGAACCGCCCGCCGGCCAAATCGGGCGATCTCATTAACTGGTTCTCACGCTTTGAGGTGCTCTCTGCCGCTCGCCAAAGCTCTCGCGGACGCCCGTGATCCGCTCCTGATGTGCTTTCAGCCACAGAGACAAACACACAGCCGATCTCTTCTGCAAACTGGTTTGATCTGAGCGATATTTACACTAGTGATTTGGAGTTCTGGACTTAAATGCAGGTTTGCTACAGAATCATCAGATCATCAGAATTGATAGTGACTGTTGGTAGGAAATGTGCATATACAGTACCTAAGAGTTAAAAGCATTGTGTTTTTGTTAATTTCCGCCCAAATATTGGCCTACGTAACCCTACAACTTCAAAACATTGTCCTCACCATGATTAGACCTCTACATTGTGTGCACACGTGCAAGTATGTGTGCAGCCTCCAGCTCTCACAGGCCATGAATGTTCATATTCCCGGTGAGTGCTATAGCCAGGCTAGACCTTACGCAAGTCCCTGCCCACAGCGCTATAGCTAGCTACTGTAGCCACCTCTGTCCAACAACAAACACATTACATGGCGCTCACAGCTCAGCAGCTGTCCTCCGACACTTTGCCGCCACATGCACCTTTCGTTGGTGATTTTCAACTAGCCCAAATAACGGCCTGATAACAAGAGCCCGCCTCCACTCGCCTCACCAAGCAGCCGTGATATTATTTGTCCGCAGGTGGAGGGGGAGGAGACTTTACGTTGCTCTCCTGCAATAGGGCTGGAGGACAACAGGGTGTGTGTGTGTGTTTGTGGGGGGTGCCGTCATGTGGCGCCCCCCACAGGCTTGTGTGTTTACCCCTCCCGCCGCATGAGACGGCTGTTATTTCCAATTCCAAGGCTAAGCCGTGGCTAAATGGCGCTGGCCCCTTCGTGCCATTTGCCTCGATAACTCGATAACATGGCCGCTCTGCAGGGGAGAATAGCTGCCACCCTGAGAGCCCATAGATGACACGGTGGAGTTCATTGACGGAAGGGATTACACGCTCGCATGCAGGGCAACACATCGCCAAGCTTCTATGAAGGGCAAAGAGAGGCACCGCAGAATGTTTGTGGGGCTGTCGAGTGGTACTAGCTTACAACATGTCACACTGTGAGCGCCGGTTTATCACGTCGCCTAACGCACACAGTGTGTATGGCATCATGGAGTCCATGTTTACTGCTCTCACCTAAATTATGTCATCTGCCGGCATCCTTTTCATTCCATATCTGACTTTAGTAGAATTAGTGTAAAGGGATAATACTCGATTTGTGTCTGAAATTGTCCTTGAGATTGAAGTTCTAAAAGTAAGCAATACTTGTTTTTGTTATTTAGCACATTTGTGTTTTTTATATATTTGATATATTTATATGTTCAACACTGAGCTGGGGCTCTGGGGATGCTGGAACACAATCGAGGAGTGTACCTTTAAGATATGCTATGCTATGTGAAAGCGTTACATCATTGCGGTTTATCAGTAGCGTATCTTATATTTGAGGTAGTCCTGCAAGCATCATTTGATATTATAATAAAACCTTCCTATATTGCTCCTGCGTATCTCCTTACACTTCCTGTGGCCATTTCTGTTCGCCATCGCGTCCCTGGCGCTTAACTATCATGAAACATGACCGCTTCCTTCACCGTGCCCCTTATAGAGAGAACACTGATTTGTCAATGGAAAAATGACCTGGTGCGCCAATGGATCTGAATGTGCGCCTGGTGACGGCCCAGGAGGAGGAAAGATACGGCTAGCTTATCGCATTCCCGAGCAGTACACGGATGGATATCACACACCGTTCCACCCCCCCCCCCCACCCCACCCCCCCACCCCACACACACACACACACACACACCTCCCTACCATCCTCAATTAATTCATATGAATTCATCCGCCGTGCATCAAAGTAGCCAGATGCTAGGATAGATTCTGTTGGGAGCGATGACATGCAACAAAGTGAAATGAATCATCCCCTTCACTAATAGCAACTACACTGTCTCAGTAGGCCAGTGACACATTTCCTGACAGAAAAAGAAAATAATAAAAAAAAGTACAATATAAAAACATGGTCACTTGAGTGTGGATGGTTCTAAGTCTATCATTTGAAAGACTTGGTCAGAGAGACGTAAACAACGTCTGCACAATCAACATATGCACATAGCTAATTTAGCTCTGTATGTAATAAAAGATGTAAACATACATATTAAGTGTAATGTATTTAGTGGGTTTAGTGTATGTGACAGGTTTAGCTGAATATTCAAACAAGAGATAATTATCTGTGGATTAGCCTCATTTTGGATATGAGAGCTCTACTTGTCAGTTGGCTCTTGGGAAAATCACTTAATCGTTGAGACCCATTTGCTTTCTGTGATCTGTCAACAGCAGAACCACAGAGGAAAAATTAATACAGAAATGTTACAATTTAGCAATTCACCCAGAGTAACCCTAAGTAAATGCGGATTCATTCCAGAAGCTGTTTTTTCTTTAAAGACTGCACCGGTGCTTACATAAATATGCAATAGTCCGATGATGTATATACAGTAAATATCAGATGGCAAGGATATATTAGAAGCAAGGGGAGGGGGGGGGGGACAAATGATAATTAGAAAACCATCCGGTAAGGACATCACAACAGTGCTGCTATATCAGGCTTCTGTTGTCTTAATTGGCATGAAGAGTACAATCAGATATGTCTCAGGAGTGTGAGTCACGTGGTGCAAAACAAGAGGCAGAAATGGAACGCATGAAAAAGGGAAGTCCTACTGATTTCTTAAAGTCGATATTCTCCCATTACGGAGCTATTATTGGACTGGCAATTATTGTGTGGCTGGTAGCTAGTCAATGTTTTGTCCTGGGGTTTTTTGTGTCTTTCTGAACCATTAGTGTTAATATCACTTCATAGCGGGGTTTAGGGATTATTTTGCCTTTGCATGTGTTGTACACATATGGTGGTGTTGACCCTTTTCATTCCATATTTCAACATCAAAGCATGCACCTCCAGAGCCTCTGTGGTCTATGTGTTTTGTTTGTGCCACACACACCAACGCCAGCTAGCCATCGAGTTCCGTGCTAGTCCCCCTGGTCCCCCTGTAATGGTGTCTGCACGGTGGTACTACTGGCCCATCTGGGCTCTGCCAGGTCAGTGCACATGCCACCTGCTCTGATGGGTTGTTGTTTTTTTAACCATAGCTTCTGGGTAGCATCCCTGGGACCGTGTGGAGGAGGCAGATGTATAGATATTTGCCCCTCAGATGGCATGGAAGCGCACATTCGTACCAATGTGCGCAATTTTCTTTTTGCGGTGACGAAATCCAGCTCCAGTTTGTATTATTTTTTTCTTCAATTTTTTACTGGTTCCTGTGCAAATTCACATTTAATGAGTCTTATGTGACTAATTTAGGCAGACAATCGCTTCTTGCATGCTCAGGTGGACTAATACGCTTACAACTACAAGAATTCGAGTGGAGTTGGCATATTCCAGGAAGTGGATTTATTATTATGGAAATGTACAGTACGAAGCAGGGAGTTACCTTGGGTCTGTTCTGGAAGTAAATAACACGGGGAGGGTAACACTTTGCTTCAGGAGGCATAGCAGTCTTATTTGTGTACACTAGGTTGTATTGTTCATGAGCAAGATAAACACGTGTTTGTAAACAAAAGCAAAACAACAACATGAGTCTGATCAGAGGAGAGGCAATAATGCATGTGCAAGTGAAGCATTCCTGCAGGTATATTGCAGCAGCACTAACCAACGAAGCACTGTGTTGAACATGTCCACAAGCTCTTGTTTTTTATTTTAGCAGCCACTGTTGCATATACACGCAGTGTTGACACTACCGCCATGGTTGCTACTGCCACCTGCCCTTTATATGCTTGTGAAACAGCCTACAGTAGGCTACTGTCTGAACCACTGCCTTTGATACATTAGACTGTAATTTAACACATTAGTTACATTATAACAACTGTAAGTTAAATGCTTGAATTTGTATTATTAATTTGTACTATTCTTTTTTTTAATACTGATACTTGCCTCCATGGATGAGAACTGAATTCCAATAGATTCGATTAAACACGTGTGATCTAGACTGGTTTATCTGCTTAACCAGTATTCCCAGTTCATGGTCCATTTCAAGCAGGAGGGTTGTATTTGGAGTGGAATATGTATGTCAACGGAAAAAACGAAATCCAATCGTCACCCCTCTCGTGTAAACTCATATCTTTCCAGATTAAATTAATTTGTGTATGGTGAGTTGTGAGTAGGTGTAGAATGTTATTTCTTATTTATTATGTTTCCTTTGACATTACTTACTATTTATTTATCGGCTACTATAGTTCTTGGTGTGAGGTGGAGCTTTGTTAAAGAGTGGCTACTCTACGACATTGCAAAGCGCGTTCAGATACAGCATATACTGTAAACGCGCAAAGCGATTTTGAAGCGTCTTTTATGTCGCCGTGTCATTAATTGAGCGATTTTCTACTCTGGGGTTCGAGGGGAGATTTACTATGTAGCCTACGCAGGCGGTGCACGCCTTCTCGTAGCCTACGTCACGGGCGAGTTGTGGGGAGGGGGAGCGGGGACGCGCTGGAGTCACTCCCCTGCCTACTTTTAATAGCTTTGTCATGTGATGGAGAGCAGTTGTAAGACAGGTGCCCGCGGTTCATTCTCGGCGAGGGGCAGTTGCCTGTGTGAGAGCGAGTGGAGTGTGTGTGGATTTCTTTTTTGCTTCATTTCTATTTTTTGTTTCTGTCGGACCGTCATTCAGTGGCTGGATGGCGTGGGACAGGTGTAACCAAGACTCGGTGTGGAGAGAATTAGAGGTGAGCACATCTAAAATATCCGACTTAGTGTCCTCTCTTTTAGTGTTCTGGACCGTTTTCCACCGGGACCGATGGATCACGCTTGAATTGCCAAGGTTTACGGTTAGAGTGTACAGGCTTCACAAAGTCGACGATCTTCGTTTCACCCCCCCCCCCCCCCCCCCCCCCCCCCCCCCCCCGGTTGCAGCCTGGTCGTGGCATACTGTGTACTAGTACGCGTCTGGACAGACCGAAGGATGCGGGGAATACAACTGAAGTCCTCCGGAGATATTTGACAAGTCGTGGAAATATATATTTTTTACTTTGTGGTGGTATAGTTGTTGTAAAACGTGCATACCGAGCAGTGCTGTGCGCACTGTGGAGTTTGCTGCCGGCAGTCTTCTAGGATACTGTGCGAACGGAAAGAGTGTTTACATACCGGCGAAGAGCTTTCCAGTCACGGACTGTGCGCGGTCCAACGCCGGTGAAGCATCCGCTTTCTGTGTCCGAATGACAGAAATGTTTCAAAGTCAGGTATTTATGGCGCATAAAAAATTATCTGGCGATACTAATATCTTTGATGCGCAGCTACCAGGATTAGGTTTTCAAATGTTTGTGCGCAACGAGGAGCCGTTATTTGGCGTCGTAAAGGAGCATCTTGACGATACGGGCGCGTCTGGTGTACCAACATCCCAGTTGGAGGAACAGCTATTGTATGTCAAATGGATAGTTTTGGAAATACTATATGTGGTTATCACCATACATTTTCCAAAGGTCCCGTCTCTGTATGTACTGGATCACTCGCTCATATTGCAATTTTGACATACCTAAAAGCCTATCAATTTACAATATCTGTATCTTAACCCCAATGTATGCAAATAATAACGTGCATCAAAGAGATATTTGTTCGTCTCCCAATAGTGTCCGTCCAATTGGTAACATACATTGTATAGGCTAGGTTTATGATGTACACTCTTCCTATACTTGTCTGCAGAGAGCTAATGTAATTCTATATTTCTCTCATCACGAATATCGACGATATTGCCGTCTGTCTGTATGGGTCTTTGTAAGATGATTGATCATGGCTGAAAAGGTATCTTTAAAACTAGGCATACAGTCATTTTGACTGAATGTTTTGTATCCAGGAGAGGCTCTCCTTTCTTCGCTTAAATTATTGATATACGATCGTCTTTTGGTGTCCGAGTTTTTGACAAGCTTTAGGTCCGTGTATATTTCCCCCTGGCTTGAGTATAAGCGTATTATATAACTGATCACACAGTGCAGATACAAGTACCTTAAACGCGTTCTTGTAGTATTTTGGCGCATGGATGACCTATTGTATGAGGACGTGTTATAGGCTATGCATAGAGGCTAGAGCGTAAATCATTGTCGTAAAGCCGTGCTTTACAATATAGGAATTGCCTTTCTGCACCACAGTCCTTTTACTAATAATGTGCCATAGCAGGTGCTTTTATGCGCCTCGCGTGCGTAAATCACTGGCACGCCGTGTGCGCTCTGACTGTATGTCTGGCGGCGCTACTTCATCACAACTCTAAAAGCTACATAAGATAATTGAGTACTCATATTTACAATTCTAGATCATTTTTAAAGTAATATCATCTGCGTTTTTTTATTTTTTATTCATTTATTGTATATAAGTGAATGCAAGGAATGAATATGCTCCCAATCGTGTTGCAAAGAAACAGGATAGTCTCATAAATCACTGCGTTGGTGAAGTCTCGAGGAGAGGTGAAGTGTGATAGCACTGTCTGGGCGTTCTTTCCTACTTGGCACCGAATCCATCTTTCAGTATTGCCCTGAGCCATTCAGTCTCATCCCTGCTCAGCCTGTGGGCCAACTGTCTCCCGGCTTTGCCCGAGGATATCTATCTTAAGCCTCTCGTGCACAGCTCACATAGGCTGATGTGTTTCCAACAAAATTAGGAATTTGTAGCCTATTAGACGACCGCCAAAAGCTATTTCCCCCAAACAACGATGGCTGGGAGATGGTGGACGATGTATGAGTGCAGCCCAGAAATAGAACCCATGAGTTTTGGCTCATCTCAGTTGCTGCTGACCCTCTCACCTGGCTAGTGACAACAGGGGTCACACGAGATGAAACGAGCACACAAATCATAAACGAGAAATCTACTGTATCCACGCAGAGCAGAGCAAACGCAGCGTTCCTGGGTCTAGATATTGTGCTGCTATCCATCCATTCGCCAAACGTATTAATTATACTGCGAATGCACAATATCAAGCCTGGAAAATAAGATGACCCCCCCCCCCACACACACACATACAAACACATTCTGCCATTTATTTCTGTATTTATATATATATAAACTGTGCAGGTTCCACTTACCACATCCGTAGCTAAACAGTTCATTTGGGTGTGTGAGAGGTCAAACAGCTGCCATATACACAGACCAGATGACGTAAAACAACACTGGTGAATAATGTGTCAACAGTTTAGCAACAGTGGGTTGTGTTGCAACAATGATCACAGTGTGTTTGTGCGGAGGAATAAACAATAGAACGAACTTGAGGATGTAAACCAGAACACACTGGCTTGTCGTCACATGGAAACGTTAGCCATGCTCATTTAGCTAGGGCATTAGTCGCACGTGATGTTGTGCCGAACAAGTGGCTTCGAAAGCGAGTAAACGTATTAACAGTGTGTGTCCAGAGCAACATCTACAAATCAATCTTTTTTGGCAAACAGTAAGCGAGGGGTTGAGTGTTTAAAAAAAAAAATCAATGAATCATTGAATTGTACATAGTCCACGCATATACCCCCCGCCCATTGCCCCAGTATTTTCTCATGGTAAGCTCCATGATTCAGCTCTTCGGTTACACAGGAGGCCTTTTTCGGGATTTCTCTGTGAATATAAGCCGAGCCTGTATATTTGCCGCCTCAGCATTTGCTAACGTGCGGTAAGGTACAGTATATGATGTGCATGTTGTGAGGAATTCGATCCTTTCCTGTTGTGATCCTCATGACTGATTTTTTTATTTTTATTTTTATTATTATTCGACTAACCTAACCTCCTTTCCCCTAATTCTCCCTCCTCTCCCCCACCCTCCCACTCTAGTGTGCTGCCTTGGTTGGTGAAGACCAGCCCCTATGCCCAGACCTCCCAGAACTTGACCTCTCAGAGCTGGATGTGAGCGACTTGGATGCGGACAGCTTCCTCGGCGGCCTCAAGTGGTACAGCGACCAATCAGAAATCATTTCCAGTCAGTATGGCAACGAGGCATCCAATCTCTTTGAGGTAAGGATGGACATTACCCAGTGTCTTTAAATTCCTTTTAAAAGATGGCATCTGCGGTGTGTTTGGTCATTATGTTTTAACGACGGGGATACCTGCTGTTTTCACACGAGTATCCAGCATTATTTTAGGTTAAAAGTGTTAACTTTGTTACTGGGTGGTGGAATGAACTTGCAGAGGTCAGCGGTGAGCTGACCTCTGTCCTGAACATGTCCTAGAAACAAAAACTCTCTATCGTGTACCTGTCGACCATTCAAAAACAGCCGCAGTTGACAAACATGCCTTTACAACTCTTACGATAAGCGCAGACAGACCTTTGTCCCCGTGTTTAGATTCTGGCCCCTGACAGCGAGCTCCCTTATCATAAAAAGAACCTCAAGTCATTTATGTCAGTTGTGCGGCACACATCTGAAGCGTGGCTGAACTTGCCACTTTTAAACTATGGACTTTTATGCAAGTCCACGCTTAACTGTGGACTCATTTATATAGTAAAGCTGCCAGACCGAGTCCAACACTCGGCCAGGCAGCTGTATTGCAGACCTCTCCATTGAATGTTGGGGAGTAAATGTGTAATCTTTGCTTGGCTTCTCTCTCTCTCTCTCTCTCTCTCTCTCTCTCTCTCTCTCTCTCTCTCTCTCTCTCTCTCCCTGCCACCCGTCGCTTTTCTTCCTTCCTTGCACAAAGTCCACAGAGAGTGGGGTATGTCGGCCAGGTCCATAAAGCTCTCGTTTTGGGGGCTGGGGAGTTCCTGCCCCCGGTTCATTACGGGTCTTTATCGGCACCACAGATAGACAAGGGAGACAGAGATTGGACGCTTTAGCCTTCCCTTAGGAGGAATAACACTGTCCGCCAAGCTGCTGTGTGAGTGTGGGTTTGCGTGTCTTTGCCCTGTCATGCAGTCACGTTTCCTATATATGTGTATGTGTGTGTGTGTGTGTGTGTGTTAGAGTTGGGCTATATGGTCTTCTGCAGGCACCAGTTGATAACAGACTGAATTCTTTCCACATTTACCCCCCCCCCCCCCCCCCCCTTCCATGTCACCACATACCACCTCTGTGGCCCATTTCAGCACGTGTGTGTGTGTGTGTATGGGGGGGGGGTCTTTGAGTACTAGCTGGTGTGACTCTGGGGCCATGGGTTGTTCGATATGGCCTGTGTTTGATGAGTGGCTCCGGGGATTGATAAAAATACCAGCGAGTGTGCCTGTGCACGAGCATGTGTGCATGTGCATGCATGTGTAATTATAAACACAGCAGAGCTTAGCATCCATAAAGAACCGGATGAGAAGGTGATTTGCTTTTGTTGTTGTTGATAGTTTGTAGGTGTGTGTGTGTCTTTGCTTGTGGGCCTGGGCACACACACAAACACACTCCCACAGCCAGTCACACACTCATTCCGGCTACTGTGGAGTGTAAACAACAATGAGCGTTTACACATGTTCAGCCAACAAGCCAGCAGCTAGCTAATGTGCTTTACCTGGAACTGGAAGCACTTCTAATCAAGCACTGTTAGCAAGAAACATGCATTTGAACAGCGAGTCGCATAAGAGCAATGCAACCCTTCCCCATCCGTGGAAAGTTTCCGAGTCACAGTGTGAAGGGCTTGCTTTGGCTAATCCTGCCTAATCTGAAGCGGGGGGCAGGATCGGGGGGGGGGGGTAAGGTTA
>JAODTR010000010.1:629031-639484 GCA_025399935.1 Amblyopsis rosae | reverse complement strand
TGCAACAACCTACTAATCTATAATGTTTCTTTGCGCCACCTGGTGGATGAGTTCAGCATTGCTGGACATTTTAGAGTTTGCCTCAAACCGTATTGCGTCAGGAAGAGAGTTCCTGCAGAATTTTCTACCGCAATGCAACGGAAATATCGGTCATTTTAAACTGGTATATCTGTAGCTAGCTACAGTAGCTAACAAATCATCTAACCCATTTGTGTCATTTCCTTCAAATAAATATTGGAGGGGAAACAAACCGGATCCGTAGGGTGTGGTGTGTGTGTGTGGGGGGGTGGGTAGGTAAATCCTGTGTATGTGAGAGCCTGAATGCACTCTCTGAGGGTTTGGTTGCCCCATTGGCATAATGATCGCCACGCAGCGCGCACTATCGCTGAGAGATGCTAATCCCGCCGCGCTCATAAAGGGATTTGTTCCCGTTGGGCTGTCCGCAGAGCCTTCCGGGGTGACTACAGTACACGGTTTATCGTTATGCTGTCTTAGTGTCTCCCCGAGCTTTCCTGGCCCTGGAAGTCAGTACTTCCTGTTTTCACACGTCTCCACAATCACTCTCCTATGAACTACTCCTATTTTTTATTTATTTCAATGTCCAAACACGGGTACATGGAGTTATGTACTCTATGCGCAATACCTCCCGTATTAATACAAGTCACAGTTTGATATCGGCATATGTTCCCCCAGCAAACTATCGCTTTTTCTTGCGATGGAGTATTTGCGAAAGAGTATTTGTCTATCCGTTGTGCATGTTATAAACACAGTTTGAATCTCACCCATTCAACAGGGATGCAATTTTAAGAGAGGCATAGCAGCTACATCAAAGAATAGCAAAAATAAGCTTGAAACGTTGACGCTAACGTCCCGCCTCTTGCATATGTCAGACACACACACGCACACACACACACACACACACACACACACACACATCCACACCATGTTTCTCTCATTGCTAGATATTCTGCTATGTGTCAACTCTGGTAATGGGTTTCTTGGCGTGGATATTACTTTGGGTCCAGTAAGCTGCATGCTTAAAATATGAGTGGCAGCCCTGACGGACTTTCACAGTGAGAGAATTCTGATGGAAAAGCCAAGAACGACGCGGTGGAATGTTCGCCGTGTGCTAGCTACGGCGATACCTCTTCACCACCAACTGAAATGTCCTGTTTCTTCCCCCTCTCTCTTTTCCCTCCGTCTCTGTCCACCCGTTACCCGTTGACCCCCTCCTCTCCTAAGAAGATAGATGAAGAAAATGAGGCCAACTTGTTGGCAGTGCTCACAGAGACTCTGGACAGCATCCCAGTGGACGAGGACGGTTTGCCTTCGTTTGAGGCCCTGGCAGATGGGGACGTGACCAATGCCAGCGACCGGAGTTGCCCCTCCTCCCCCGGCGGCTCTCCGCGTACGCCCGAGCCAGAGGAGCCGTCCCTGGTAAGACCTCCACCGCCGCCGCCCTCCCTGTGGTCCCCGCAATGACGCTCCCTTTGCCTCCAGCAGATGTTTAAGCCCATGTTATATCACAGCCATGACCCATCCCCTCCCCTCCACAGGCTGAGGCAGGCACAAGATAAGGCCCTGCCATCGGGGGGACAGCCACCAAACGTGCCTGTTTGTCTTTCTCGCCTTGGCAGCGCCTCATCCACTAGCTGCCACCGTTGCCACAATGTGTGCACCACTTGTGTCAGTGTGTATGTGTGTGTGTGTGTGTGTGTGAGAGAGAGAGAGAGAGAGAGAGAGAGAGAGAGAGAGGTTATGCAGCAAATGGAATGAATCTGTGTTTACTGCTGTTTAATTGTTAATGTAAGCCCCTATAGACTACATGTTTGCATCTAATTATCATTATGAACTAAATGTGGATCACACAGTGTAATATGACATTTTAGTTGACTAAATTAAAGTTATACTGACTAGTTTTAGCACTAATCCATATACAAACACACGAAAAATACGATACTGTAAAATAGGTGATGCACTAAAACTCCTTTTAAACAATTTAAACAGAACAGGACATACAGGGTTAACGGACATGTAAA
Organism: Amblyopsis rosae; assembly: GCA_025399935.1. Lineage (NCBI taxonomy): Eukaryota > Metazoa > Chordata > Actinopteri > Percopsiformes > Amblyopsidae > Amblyopsis > Amblyopsis rosae. The sequence goes on along the minus strand of JAODTR010000010.1, from coordinate 637,445 downwards.
ATGTTATATATGTGTTTTAATATAAGCATTATTGAGGCACAGGTAAAATAATAAGTGCTTGTTGAGGGTAGCTACAGTTGGTGATTGTGTTCCTCAGGCCCTGAATTCAAGATCGAAGGAAAGCAAATGTATCTCCTCTCCTCTCTGTGGGCCCCTACTAATCCCCCAGCATCCAGTCCTTTTTTTGGCTAAAAGACAGGCCTCTTGATGAGAAATTGGGTTTACTTTTGTGCCGTGCCTTTTTACACAACGGCACTCTGCGTACACCACCATCTGTTTTCCTCTATAGCTTAAAGTACAGTCTATGACCTGTAATGTTGTTATGTTCAGTCATAGTCCATTTTATTGCATACGGCCTCTTCCAAATGACCTTTGCCTACGTGGCCCGGCAGTGTTTATTGAAACACCGTAGCCTAACCTTGCTTTGTGTACCCAAAAACACCAGCACAAGACACTGTTTAATATTTGACTCCCCTATGCTGGTTCAGAATGTAGTGCGGTTAACTACTACAGTTAAACACTTTTAGAAGCTAGTGTTTTCACTGTAGTAAGCACTGTGGCACCAGCACAACACAAGACACATTCTCTTGCTGTACTCAATTTGCCTTAGAATGTGTTGCAATTAACCGGCTAGAATCTACGCTTTTTACTGCAGTATCAAGTAATCCCCAGAGCTCCCACAGTGTTTAACAAAGCATGGGCCGTCAGATTAAAGGGAGCAGTGGTTTGTATACGCTAGACTCACCCCCCTCTCTTGTTCTGTTCGGGTCGTCTCGCAGCTGAAGAAGCTCCTTCTGGCTCCTGCAAACTCCCAGCTCAGCTATAATCAATACACAGGTGGCAAAGCACACAGCCATGCAGGCAACAGCACCCACCGGATCAGACCACCACCTGCTGTCATCAAGGTAGGCACGCGCACGGTCATGTATGAATTTGCTGTGCTTGTTTTTAAAGGGACACGCACATCCTCCTCCACACACCTTTCCTCTATGTGTGTGTGTGTGTGTGTGTATTTGTTTGCATACCTCTCAGGTTCTCTCTCTCTCTCTCTCTCTCTCTCTCGCTCTCTCTCATTTTGGTGGCAGCCTAGAAGCCTAGCATCTTCTGGGCTAGCGCGCTAGCTAGTTCTCCCAGGAGGCCATAGGGTAATGAAAGCTGGCTGATTGCTGTTGGGCCTTCCCTGCGAGGCGTCAGCTCTGCTGACTCATTAGCTTCGGCACTTATACTCGGTACACTTGCTTGTCGTGTAACCAAAGTGGGGGGGATAAATACCAATACTTTTTAAAGTCTTAACGGCGAAAGACGCTCTCGCCGAGAGATTGATGCCCCGAGACGCCAAGATCAAAATATCAAGCTTGATGTTCTCAATGTATAGCTCTTAAACGTCAGGCAGAGTTTGAATTATGACATTTTTTTCATGTGTTGTTTTGGGTGGGGTTGATTAAGATGAATGATTTCAGTCAGTTTAAGTATGTGAATTAAATGAAGTATGTGATTTCTCTAATCTTGTTTGCAGTTTGATGTGGGAGCGTGATGGGTACCCATGACAAGTTTGCTCTTATTTAGTGGAATGCTCATTTGCGTTCTCTTGTTTGAGAGAAATGTTTGAAATCTGCATTTGACTCGCATTTCCCCAGGTGCTTTAAACCCCCTGAATATTACAACGCATCCATAGCTTGTATCTGTAGCTATTGTTGGGTAAACAGCGGCATACACACGCTAATGTGTGTGTGCGTGTGTTTCATGCGCTGTGTTTGCACATACAGTGCGTCAGTCACCGTGTCTATTTTCATTCTGTGCCTTTGAGTCATCCTATTCTGGAGCACAGCGGATGAGGGCTCCCGTAGGACATGGCACGCGAACAGTGGCGCTGGGGAGGGGGGGAGAGGGGGTGGCAACGCAATTTAGATGATGGTCGGGCCGTGCTCGCACTACCACCTCCCAGACAGTTGGGTGTCTCTCTCTAGCTCCATGGCTTTCAACCTCTATCTCTCTGCCCCCCCCCATTATAACAAGGTAAAGCTAGATAGTCTTTATGTCCAAAATGTTTGTTTTTTTTGTTTTTTTTATCTAATTTTGTTTTATTTAACATCTACTTTTCCAACAGGTCAACGTCTCTTTCTAAAATGTCAACATATATTTTTTCTAAAAAAGCAAAACTTTTTGTAAACATACAGTCATTTTCAAACTTTCAAAAGTGCTGCTTTTACACAGCCTTTTGTTTCGCTGCTCTAGCACCAGTCGAATATAAAAGCAATTTCCCGTACTTTCCATTAGCAGTTCTGATTTAATAATCTGGTAGTTAGTGGTGACATTTTGTGAAAAATAGCGCAGGTATTGACAGCTTTAAGGAAAATTGCAATAGTTGGTCCCCAAGACAAAGCAAGACTATAAATCCACCTATTGGTCTCCATGCTGTCCGTACATAGTTTGATGTCAATGTAATCACATACAGTACCGCATAATTACAGTTAGGTATCACCCAAATGCACAATAAACTGTAAGGTTGAAGCTTGCAGCTGTAAAAACAGGCTTTTAATCTTGCCTCCCCCTCCCACCCGCTCTAGATGGAGAGCCCCTGGAACAGCAAAGCGAGGGGGGGCTCCGGCCCACAGAACCGCCCAGTGAGACGGCCGTGCACTGAACTGCTTAAGTACCTGACGGCCACCGATGACATCCTGCTGCACGCAGCCAAGCCCAGCGATGCGCGGGGAGCCTGGGGCGCCGGCACCGGCGTCCGGGACAAGGTGGCCTCCTCGTCCTCCTCGTCCTCCTCGCCCTCCTCCTCCTCCACCTCCTCATTCTCCTCCCTGTCCTCCGCCTCGCCCTCCTCCACAACCTCCACCAAGAAGAAGCCGGCGTCCCAACAGCAACAGCAGCAGCAGCAGCAGCTGCGAGGTGAGAGACGGGCTGATGGCGAGTGTGTTGTGGCAGGTGTTGGGGCTGGGAAGTGGCGCCGGTGTGCCCACGAGGACGGGGAAGGAGATGGAGAAGGACGGCCACCGGGCGCGGACCTCGCCCGCCTGGCCGCCGCTCGGTTCATTAGGTACATGCACTCTTACTCTCTCTCCCCGCGAGGGGCGAGTCACGGCTGCGAGCGTTGCCGAGAGGCTGCTGGGCCCGCGGGCGCCCGGGCGAGCCGGCGCCGTCGCGGCGACGGCGGTGGTGTCGGCGTTGCCGCGCCGACGGTTACTAAGAGAAGGGGGGATAAGCCGGGGCACCCTTTACTTACCCAGTTGCTGACCTCCAAACGGAGGCCTGCCCGTTACCGGGCACACCTGCCACTGCCCGCTGTCCCCTCCGCCAAGACCGTAGCTCGCGTTACGGAGGGTCCCAGGCAGGCTGTCGGGCAGACAGAGGAGGACGAGGGGTTCACAGGCATGCCGTTCGGCATACAGGAAGTGGGACGGTGGGCTCAGACGCCCGACTCAGAGCCCTTGTTCTCGCCCTTCAACACAGACCTAGCGGGCTGGGTTAGCCAGCCAGACCCCGCGCTACATTTGGGCTTAGCGCTAGAGCTGGGCTGGCCAACCCTTGGGCGCTACGGGCAGGATTTTGACCATGATGATGCCTATGATGATGATGATGATGATGATGACCATGTTATGGGCAGCCCTGCACTGGTGCTCTCACAGGGCGCTCCAAGCCCACTCTTCCCACATTATAGCATTGCCAAGCCCGCCCCTCCCTGCGTCCTTGCCAAACAAGGGCAAGGGGGGCACCCGCACAGGCAAGAGCTTGGCGAGCACGCCGGAGACCAGGGCCTCCCATTGTTAGGTAATCATCGATGCATCCCTCCTTCCTCCCGAACCCAAACCGTCTTCTGCCTCTTCTCCCTGTCCTGCTTTAACGCTTTCCCGGTTTGACTTCACCACTAACCTAACCGCTATCCTAATACGAGCCTAACTGTAACTCTGGGCTCAATGTAGCATGACGACAACAAACTGCTAGTCTGCTAGCTAGCTAGCTGCCACATTTCCCCTTTCAAATTGGACTGTAATACAAAATACAAAACGAAAAGACAAAAAAAATTTAAAATGGTGGGGAAAAGGGGCTAGTCTTGCCAAAGTGTAGCCTCTGACCTATCCCGGCACCTATTTTAAGATGTGTGTGCTCAGTGTGTACCTTTGTGGCCCGGCAACCGGGTCTTAACCGGCTCTCGTAAGAGCAAAAGTCCCAGCGCTTCTTCGCTGGAGTATAAAACGACCAGCGCCTCGGGCAACCGCACAAGCTTCCTTGACTCTCCTTTCTTCTTTGCTTTTTGTGTTCTCTACTCTCCTCCTGCTGTTGGTGCATGCGATTTTGACTTTGTTGGCTGGGGCGAGGGCGCACTCATTGTCATGTGTCTTGTTTTTGGCATCATCTCGATTTTGTTTAGTTTATAAATGTTTTTGGTCTGTTTGTTGTCTTTCGCCAATGCATTTCACTGTCTAGACATGTGTGTGTATCTGAAACATACATGCCATTACTTCATCTGCCTCAAGGAGTGAACAGTCTGAAATTAAACATTTGTAGACGGTCAATCTGAAATTGTGTCACTTTATAACTTCGGAGGGTGACTCGTTAACTGGGGACTGGGCGTATTTGCAGTGGTCCTTGCTGTTAGATAATGACCCAGTTTGATACAGACTTTTGCAGAATGTGGACCAACTCTCTTCTGCGTCACGTGTGATACCTAGGTCAATAATTACCCATGCTCCTTTGTGTTCTGCAGCCAAACCAACCACCTTGCCACTTCCTTTGACCCCAGAGTCTCCAAAGTAAGTGCGAGATGTTTTTTCCACATTCTTCCTGGCACAAAGCAACAACAAAAAACAAAGAGAAAGCCAAGCAAAACTATACAGACCAACACCAAATATGAGGCATTTATGTAACCCTCATTTCCATTTCTTTAATAGTGAAGAATTCAATTCAGTGCATCATGACATTATCTGTATACGTGTTGTTTTTGTCTTCCAGTGACCACAAGGGATCACCGTTTGAGAACAAATCCATTGAACGCACATTGAGTGTGGAGATCGCTGGAACCCCAGGTAGGCAACAAACTCTGGAAAGTACAATACTGTATGTACAGGCTGCATGGTTGGACATGAGCACCCAGTTAAAGGCAGGGTCAGTCATTCTTGCTAACTTAGCGCTCAAACCAAAACAGTATCGCAGGCCTCCGCGACGACGCCTCACACGTCAAAATGCATTGTGAAGCAAAGCGTAGTGCTACGGCTTTGTTGATATGAGCGGTGTTTATGTTACTATATACGGAGCCAGGGCTGTGTAGAATTATCATATTCTTTTTTCAACGCGCACAGCGAACGTTAAGCTAGCGAAATGCGAGGAGATATTTGTTGAATTTGACAAAAAGTGTATTATCTTACAATTAGCTTGCAATAGCTGACTTTCCCTTTAATAGTGTAGTGAATGAATGGCTTAACCAAGGCTTTACTGTTAGTTTCATAAAGGTTCAAAGTTCAATGTGAAGGCAAAGGAGAACATTTGTCTGTGCTGAGTATTGATTATGGTTTGCAATCTCCTTAGGGTTTATTAGTGACCCTCCCCTTCCTCACCCCCCAACACACACACAGCGAATACATCATGTCATGCCACTCCTTTTTCTTGTACAGATCCCTAATGCTCCCTGACTGACAGATTACTTAGCCAATATATCACCGGGAAGCTGATGTGGCAGTGTTATTGTTTTAATCGGCTTTGCCACATAATTCACTTTCTCATTATAATCTGCATCTTCCTTTCTTTTAGTCCCCAGACGGCCAGGTAATTTGATTAGCGGACACGTGGGTAATTTTACAACGTTAAGACTTGGTATTTATGGGACGGATGCCATTTTGCAAATGGGGTCAACGCACAGGGGCTTTAAGCACCATTATTGTCATCATCTCATCATTGTATTATAGAATTATTAATTACCCGCAAGAAAAGGTTATTAGGAAAATAAATAAATCAAACAAAGAACGGCTGCTTCAAAGATGCTGGAGTTTTGGCTGAGACAATGGGATCCATTTGTATTTCGCTAGCTCTCTCTCTCTCTCTCTCTCTCTCTATATATATATATATATATATATATATATATATATATACACATATATTTCTGCCTTTTTTCCTTTCTCCTTTCCTCACTTTTTTTGTGAATTATGCTCGTAATTATTCCCCATCGTGCTCCTGTGAACAGAGATTATTCACCGTAGGTCAATAAATACAAAATAACTGCTCTTTTGTCTCTTACAATGTCGGGCATTGCACAGGCTTCCTTTGTTACTCATTAACCAGCAGGGGGGAATGGCCCTTGAATCGCACACTTGACATATCCCTAGCCTGTGCCACCGCTCTCTGTAGCTCAAGGTGAAGTTAGACATTTTCATTTAGACAAGTTAATTTAGGAGGAGTGTTGTCCTTCCATTCAACTTGGCCAAATCAAACTTTGGCGTAGATTAGCATCAGGGGTCAAGGAGCATGCCCGCAAATACCTACACAGTTGTATTTGAAGGGATACTGAAGCTCTGGGACTATAAAGTGATTTTCCATATTACTGTCACAAGCGGTCAAACCAAGTCTCGCTCCGGATGTCCGAAACAAGCTGTTAGTTCAGCCGTCCTCTGTTTTAAGACTCGTCTTTGACTTTCCTGCCTTTACATACAGATAGGTATGGATCTAGGTGGGCGTCGTTATGATCTGAGGTGACGTGTCCTTAGCAAACCCCGAGTAGCATTCCACCACAGCTGAGAGTTCTGGCGGTGGTACATGGAGGCTAGCCAAGTGGGAAGGGCCCACCTTCAAGCTAGGGAAGGGCAGCTCACTGCAGAAACTTTCCATTCCAGGTAGTCTGTGACTTATTATCTCATGACTTTTCATGAGGGGGTTGTAGTAGTGGTAGCGTTTACTGTCTGCATGAACTTGGACCTTAGCTCACGTGTAGCACAGCTCCACGTGCTAGCTTTGACTGCCCCGGTTTGCGCCCCGAGGTGCAGACGGTGTAGCCAGGCAACAACTGGCAGAGCAACAACAGGCAGAGGAGAGGCCCCGGGGGGCTTTAACCGTTAAGACCCGATCTCCACCAAGCTAATAGATTTACCCTGCGCTCGCCTTGTTGTGTTTAATTACTGGATCTGATGACACTGGAGTGGTGTACGCGTCCCTGCTTGCATGGCTCAGTGCCGGATCAACTCTTTAAGTCTTCCCTCCCTTCCCCGCCTCCAAGCCCATGACCCCCCCCTGAGTTGTTATTCTCTCCGAGGGCCCTGTCGCAATTTACAGCTGGGCGGGAACAGATTAGGAAAAATCCTCCATTCTCTCTCTCTCTCTCTCTCTCTCTCTCTCTCTCTCTCTCTCTCTGGTGGCATTTTGATTGGTGTTTGCAGATCATGCGCTAGCTTTTTCCCCCTTCTTCTCTGGATCATCCATCATGCGCACATTTGACTCAGAAGGACATATTTATCCGATTCTGATTTATTTCGCCACCAATCGCTAATGGCTCCCAGTTTACGACCTCGCACGAGCATCGTCTTGGCCAGATGGCGTTTCATCAGTGAAACGGAAGTTCCTTAGGCGGCGTGCAACAACCCCTTTTCCCCACCCATCTTTTTCATTGGCATGATGACACACTGTATATAATCACCTTCCATGTCCCTGGAACACAGGAACAACCCCTGTAGCTCTATAGCAGTGCTGGTAGTGCCTTGGAAATCCCCCCCACTAAACGTCACATCCCGATGACACGTGCGATGATAAGACACGGGATTAGGCATGCCAAATGTCAGCAAGAGGCGCCAGAAACGCACGTTTTTATACATCAGCCTCATGCACGCTCTATGCTAAGGCCTGCTACTTGCTAATACCTGTCATCTGGAGCAGCTTGCTGGAGTCATGATGTGCATTACAAAGGCAAAGGCAAAGAGGGGTGGGTGGGTAGTAGGTGCAAACCGTTTGACTCTAGCAATAGACTTAGTGACAGTTGCTGTTTGTGTGCGTGCGGGTGAGGTCGGGCCAAGGGTTGCGAGAGGAAGGACAGATTGATCCAGGGTTCATGGCGGCCGGAGAGAAGGATGGAGGACATGGAGGGGAGTAAAGGAATGGAAGACTGTGAGACGAACAAGGGCGTAGTGATGGCTGTTTGCGCTAGTGCATTAACAATGCCATAAAGTGGGCTCATCTTAGGATTTCCCATATAACTGCCATCTGCCTGGCTGTAAATCTGTCAGAGGTGTCACAGTATGGGAAGGTGGTGATGTGGAGGATAGGCGGGTGGGGAATCTAGCTCAGGGCAGGAGCAGGAGCGACAAGGTATCTGGGGGGGGTAGGGCCGAGTCCGGGTGTCTGGGGTTTCGATTTTGCCGGCTTTGAGGGACTGAAGCTTAATAGATTTTAACCATTTCTCCATTCTTTATGTTTACTGGTCAAGGATT
>JAODTR010000010.1:600260-612239 GCA_025399935.1 Amblyopsis rosae | reverse complement strand
GGAAAACAAACCACCCCCCCCCCCCCCCCCCCCCTTGGCAACAAGCCCCACTTTGGACATGTGAGCAGAAAATGGTAGTCTTCTTCATCTGTTACTGCTATCACAAGATTTCGATGTTGAAACTGGGAAGAGAGATGTTCCATTTATTTGGACGTTGTGCACCCTCAAAAGGATCTTCCACTCCATTTGATAATGGAGGATACACGTTGTTCGGGCTGCCCGCCTTCTCCGGACCTGTATTTACCAGAAATATGTGAGGTCATGTATAATGTAGGGTGGCACAGGGGGAGGGGTCAACAGGTCACTCGTCAGAGAGAGGTGAAAAGAGAGATTGGGTGTGTGAAGAGGCTACCACACATCCCCAAACAAGCAAGGGTAAAGACACTGTGAAATTGACAGACAGAAACATTGGCTGATTAAAGAGTCTCGAGGACAGACATTGTGTCCAGATTGACTAATCCGTCTCCTGTAATGAAAAGGCCTTTGTTGATGGCAAAGGAATAAGATGGTGTGTGTGTGTGTGTGTGTGTGTGTGTGCGCGTGTTGCTGCTTAGGACTGCTATAACAGTATGGCATCCAAAACGCTTCTCAATCCGTTTCTTTTTTTTTCTTTTTTTTTTGTTGTTTTCTGGGACACTCTCCATTAGTTTTAAGTAGAGCACTGGGTGTTTTTCATCCCTTTAGGCATATGGTGTGACACAATCCACCCCTGGGCTATAGTATTAGATCACGACTGGCGTCTCTAGGCTGCCATGGTCATTCCCATTTTTCAAAGCTCCTGGAGTGTGGGTCTGGCCCCTGTGGGGGCACTATTTGTGAAGCTGTCTGCCGCCAGAGATAAGGCAGTCTATTTACTATCGCATCCGAGCGATCAAAATATATGCCTCTGCGCTCAGTCGGGGCTTCTCTTTGTTCCTGGTGAAATAAGCCTCATTTTGCCACTTTGAATGTGTTAAGAGTTATACAGGTGCGGGTCGACAATAAGGCTTTCAACAACTGCAATTGCCAATTTGCAAACTTAGTTCAGCCTGCATTTGGGCACAGTAGGCCACAGTCAGCAGTGAAGTAGAAATCAGAAAGATTATGGCAGAAAATATGGATTCATCAGTTCTCCCCCTTTACGATAAACATCACGTTCTATCCATAGATATCCATTTAAAATGAAACTCCCTCTCTTGATGTGCATTTAAGAAGCAGTTTTGCTTTGCTTATGCTGACCCCACTGTTCATCTTCCCTTTCCAGACTCCAGTTCGGATGACTTTGATCCAGCCTCCACAAAGAGCAAGTATGATTCCATGGATTTTGACAGCTTGCTGCGAGAGGCACAATGCAGCCTAAAAAGGTAACAAGTTTGGTGGCACCTGCCGTCTGTCTACAAAGAGGGACTACAGATACCTCAGAATCGGTTTTCACCCCGTTGATGGTGAGACTAAAACCTGACGTTTTACACTCTGTGTCAAAGAGTATGTTGAGATGAGTCTATAGGCCTATATATAGACCTACATGTATATCTATAGACTATTGATAGACTATATCAAAAACAAAGTTTACATGAACATAGCTGCTGAAGAGCTGGGAAGAGACAGTGTATTCTGGAAAAGCCAGTAAACCCTCAGAACCTGTGCAAAGATGTTGTGCGTTCTACTGCTGTATGAGTTGGTGAAATATTAACAAATGTGGAAAACATTAAGATGATTTTGAATTCTCTAAGCACTACGACACCCACAATTCTATAAGGGGTGAAAACAAGCAGCTTGTTCTGTTTTTCTTTTTTTTTTTTTTTGGTTGGTTGTTGTTTTATTTTTGCTTTTATGTGTTTTCTTTTATTTAAATCTGGTATTTGGATGTGGTGTTACATACTGTAATGAACAAACATATAGGGAAAAGTATCTTGAATCGGAAAATCTCAAGGGTAATATTGCTGTATACATTTTAAGGAGAAATGTAGCCCTGTATTTACAGATATATTAAAAAAGGAATATTTTTATTTTGTGTACATATCAGAAAAACATCTTTATTTGTTACAGCTATGCACTGTAAAACGCAGCATTTTTTTAAATGAGGAAGGATATTTCTTAATTCAGAATGTTGATTTGTAGTTATTACAAAATATAACATATTGTACACCTAGATGATGTTAAGAAGACATTATATGATTATAAAAAAAAAGATGTGTCAAGAATGCTCATTTTGAGGGAGCATGAACAAACTTTTGTTGAGATAGAATTGTCAACCATGTCTAGTTTCTGTTTATATTAGTTCTCGATCTGTGTTTGTCCTCAAACTGCTAGTGTAAAATGCATTTTTAACTTGTATTTCATGATTGTAACAGACTTCCCCCGTTTTTATTTTATTTGTATTTATTTGAATTATTTCTGAAGCGTGTATTGCTTTTTATGGTTATAATTTCTCACTTTCTTTCCCAATGACAAATACTACTGCATACAAATACCCTCAATCAAGATAAACACCCATATTTATCTATTTATTTTAATATTTTAATCAAAGATATTTATGTATCCATCTCAAGTGGTGTACCTCACTTTGTTTTTGTTTTGTTTTTTATGTTGTTCTTTGATTTGTGTTATTTAAATTATAATCGCTGGGTAGGATGTACAATAATCGAAATGGTTTGGTGGGGAATTTTACTTTCTATGCCTTTCAAAAACAAAAAAAAAACATAAAAAAACTAAACAATCAAAGCTGTTAAGCTAATCACTCTGGCAGCCCCACTTGAGATGTGCTGTTCATTGTTCTAGTGATTTCTGTCTCCACAAACAGTTGTTTGCAGCTGTAGAACACATCTGCAGCTTCCTACACAGTAGAACGTCAAGCAATAAAATTATTTTACAAGACTTATGTTGTACCACTGTCAACACCTGTGCTGCAGCCCCACGCACACACGCTTGATTATATGAATGCCAACAAAACTAAAGTTTACAATTTCCTTTCCTGACTTTTTTAAAGATCTTGTATTTGTTGTAAAACTATATGTGTGTGTATATATATATATATACACGCTGATGATGACACTACTAATGATATTATTCACAATTACAATGATTAATAATAATATAAATAAAAGAAAAGTATATAAAAAGCAATAAATTATTTTTCAGAATTGTATTTTAGCTTCTATTGTTGTGTGGTTTTGGACTTTTGGACCCATTACCCAGTTGCTGGCTAGATACGAGGACTTCATTCCAGTGTCTCTAACCTCGCCATCGCACAACCCTGCCTTCCATATGTATTGAGTCAGTATGTAAATGTGAGGACCTCAATGACTTGTGACATTTGTGCAAGTGTAGTCTCCCCCTAACACCCACGTTGTGTGTGTGTGTGTGTGTGTGTGTGTGTGTGCGTGCAATATGTAGAGCTGAATTTGGCGCCAAAACTTTTGTATGTTGCGTAGCGCATGGCTATTAGGAAATCCCACTCTGAGATCTGGCTCTCAGCTGAGATGTGGCTCTCAGCTGTCTGAATGGCATATTTGAAATGACGTTCTATAAGCCTAGAGAAGACTACTTCCACAATGTATCGGATGCCGCACCACCTTCCATCAACACCCAATGCCCCCATCCCCCGCACCTCACAGTCCAGATATCACAGCGCTGTTGACATGACATAAAAGGTAACCTTGTGGTTTCTGGTTCAATTAATATCCCATTTCTAGCCCGAGCCAAGTAATGAGAGAACCTGCTTCCATCAGAGAAACCTTTTGTACTAAAGCTTTGCTGATCACAGGCTACTTTTCATGGAGCTTGACGGCAGAGATGAGAAACCGCAAATGTTTTGCGACGCAAACAGCCAAAAACAAAAACCTTTACCTGTGTTTTACGAAAAAAAAAAGTCCCTATTTTTCGTTTTTGCTCTGTTAAGCGCTTGGGTAATGGTGTCGTGTCCCATTTGATAGATGTGGCTTTAATCATTGTAAAAAGGAAAAAAAACTGCTTTGTAAATTGCTTAGACTAGCAATATATTATGAAATCTTATGGCTCAAATTTAAACTATGGCAGACGTTTGAATAATGACTTATTGAGGAATTTGCTACTGCTTAAACGTCTGTTGGGTTTTCATGTTTCTTTTGGAAGGACATTGTGTGTGTTTGAGTGAAAGAGAGTGTTAGCAAATGTGTGTATGTGAGCTTGGGGTGTGTGTTTTTATGATGGTGGTTAATTTTTTGAGTGGGGAGGGAGGGTTGCTCTGGGTTTGTTTGTGTCCTATCCACGTTGCCTTTACCAATGCCTTTGTGGTTCTACCTATTGTATGACTTTCGTGAATTTTATTTTTATGTGCAATTCTCATCAGCCTCACCATGCCAATAAAGGAAAATGTGTTTAAAAAAAAATAAATAAATAAAATAAACTCTTCTTCATTGGTCTTCCTGATAACGGTTTACGTCAGCACAGTGGAATAGTTATGGCTTCCATCGACAGTATCTTGTAATCTCTAAAACGGAGTATTCAGACGTTATGACACTAAATATACTGTAAACACTGGGGATTAAAGATTGGTTTAACATCTCTGGTTTACCTTTGCTCTTATATAACCATGATCGGGATGAATCTGGCAGAGGAGGACAATTACGCCACCCAGTACCCACACATCTGTCTCTTTTAATTGTCTCCCTCAATAAAAAATCTAATAAAAAATCAAGAAACCAAACTTCAGCAAAGTCTGCCTCTTTAATATTCAAATCACCTGGGAGACACAGTAGTCTGTCTGTGTCCACAACTTGACTCCACACAGTGATCCCGCAAGTTAATTAAAAAGTTGAGGGGGACAAATTCATTAGCGCGATGGAGTGCTATATAAAGGCGGATGGTGTTCCTGATGTTCGCTGGTGTCTCATTATGGCTGTACCCCATCTCCCCACCACCTCACTCCCCCACCTGTTGACAGCTTACCCTGGAAGCTGGCTCACACTGGGAACCTCGGCTATAACCTTTCTTCTTTTTTTTTTTTTCTTCCACTGGCGGAAAAAGGCGAAATATGGAGAGACTGTGCATTAAACTTTAAGGCTGGGGGTCTGATTGTGTTTTTTATTAAGGCCACTGTTTAGCCCCGGAGAAAAGCCAGGCTGGCTTTCATTTCGGCTCGGCCACAGAGCTCCAGCGGGAGGTCTCTCTCCGCTTGCCCTTTCCACAGAATGAAACTGTCCCTGGAAATCTCTCCCCTCCCTATTGCTTCCCCCCCCATCCCATTCTCTCTTTCCAACACGATAGGATGGGGCTTTTTTTATCTGTTATGTGTCTTTTTATTATTAACCAAGAAGATAAGCAGCTATCTCTTCTCCAGTTGGAAGTAAGTGGTAGCCTTGGATATAATGCCGTTTGATGGGGTTGGGCTTTCACTGGGACAAACATTGAGATGTTGCCGCTGTTTTTTCTTTTGTTGTTGTACGTGTTGGTGCATCTTAAAAAAACACATAATGGGATCTTAAAACAGGCCTAAAATACTGTTTATTTCCAGCTATCACACACATCTGTTTTTTTAGCGATTAAGACGTTTGAAGACTAATTTACGGTGACTTTTAAATGTGCAAAATTACGGACGCTTTGCGTAGAGACATTGTGCTCATCTATACTGTTAGTCTTTAGATGTTTTTAAGATGCTTAAAAGACATTAGCAGATTCACCAAGCAGTGTGTGAAAAGCAGTCTTTAATAATAAGATTAGACTATAGGGGAACGGTAGGCTATATTACATAAAGCCTATGGATTGGAATATGAGCAATACTACAGTATAGGCAATTTACCTCCATGAACTCTCTTTTCTTGAGGGAGGATGTGATTCATAAAGAGAAAACGAATGACTGCTAAAGGAGTCATTGCCCCTTTTTTCTAATACGGCTACCGCTGGTATTCACATTTCTGTGTCTGTAGAATTCTATCAAAATAATTAAAATGATGTGGCATCCCATCAAGTAGGCAGTGAGAGACTGAAACAGGATTAAGTACCCGAGGAAGATTAGGGAACTTCGATTATTATGGTTACATCAAAGAAATGGTGGCAAGCAAGCCATGATCTTGGAGCGTCCATCCTCCATCACCCTCCCTCTCCTCGTCTGTTTTCCTTCAAGGTTTCTGCTGTCAACACTCTCTCGTTCCTCTTTCTGGTCATTTCCTAAAGTGAGTGCTAGCTGCTGAGCTGTTGGCTGGGCAGAGAGCTCTGTGCTTTTGGAGTGCTACAGCAAGGCCGAGCCCAGAAGACTTGTCAAAACTGGTGGGAGAAGCAGTCTCCATCATGATACCGTTACTCCCTCAGCTGGCTGATCTAGCTGGAGGCAAGCGGTTGCTATTCTGATCATCTCCTACTTAAGAAACCAGGGCTGACTTCTTCAGTTGTTACCGCTGTGTGCACGCTGCGATGGTCATGTAAGCTAACAATGATATCCAGTGATTTCCTGTTCTTACTCGATCGTATTAAAAGCATAACATTTTTGCTATAGCGGTTTGTAGCCCCGTTATCTGTAGTGCAGATGTTCAATCTGTGTTCTCAGGCTGTAAAGTGGTCTTTCAAGAAGTACAGAGAGTGAAGCAGGCATTTCTTCAAACAGTATATTTTCTTGCCGATGTGTTTTTCCTAAAAGCAGTCTATCGTATGCTCCCTTATGGGAGAAGATAATGACAGCGCTGTTAAAATCTCAATCTCCCTATTCGGCATTTTTGTTTCAGCAGTTTCTGCTTTTAAGAGTAATGAGGAACAGAAGGACAGTATTCTTCTTCCCCCCAAACTATCAACTTTAGGGGCTGAATGTATTCTTTGCTAGATAATTAATGGCTACAGACAAATGGCAGTTGATTGAGCGACTCATCCCTCCATTTTCAATCACCATCTGCTGCGTGTTGCTGGCGAAAAACAATGTTAATTACCTCAAGTGTGCCCAAGATGTGGCATATTAATTAGAACAACAAAAAATGGAAACCTTGGAAACAATTCCGATGTCCCAAATTCTGCGTGTGGGTGGATGCAGGCTTTTTAAATGTTTTTGTCAGTTCATGAAGATTAGCGAATTAGCATAGCCGCTAGTTGGCTGTGGGTCCCCTGTGGTAATTCTCGCTAACGGAACTGATTGTTGCATTGACGCACGCCAACCTGCACTGTAGCTCCACCGTGGCCATGCCTTGGGCCCACAGGCATCCCTTTTTTAGACCGCTGGGGCATGGCAACTCACGCACATGTGAAGGATTTTTATATGCGCGCATGAGTGTGTGTGTGTGTGTGTGTGCGCGGCTCAACCTCGGCCTAAGCTAAAAGAGAATGAAAGAGCAACTTACGTGGCGCGACAGGCCGAAAGCTGCGTGGCGCCACCTTGCAGATACACACCACCCTTCATCTTCACCCTCAGCTGTGGAGCACCTCCACAGAGAGGCACGGCATCCTACCGCTACACACTGATCTCTGAGGCTGACAGCGTGGAGGGAAGGGAGGAGGGGTGGCATGTAAATGTGATGATGTGAGTGCCATATCATCAGTAATTATTTGGCAATCATCGAGTTGCATCAATAACCATTAGCATAATTTCCATGACTTAAGTCCTTAATGAGTCAATTCAAAATACTGACAAATCAAATCTGCTCATTTCCTTCCTACAAATAACCCATTTACAGTAAGACATCGATTAAGGGGCTCATTGCAGCATCCTGGAGTAGTCACAAACGTGAACATGTGCTTTGCACTCTATCCACATATTCGTACATGCCCAAGGTAATGTCAATGCTAGTTTGTATAGCCTGGATCCCACAGTTGGATCCGAGCAATGTAATGGCTGAAGCATGGTTGCCCTCGACCATTGTTGACAGGCTGTCTTGGGAGGGAAAAAAGTGCTCTCTCTCCTTCCCTCCCTCCCTCTCTTTTATCTGCTCCTTGTCTTTTTGAGTGTATGCCAGAGTGTTCCTGAAGGATCTTGGAGTTATGTGTACAGTCAGATCCCAGCCGCACCCTGACCCCATGAAAGAACACCCGAAACCCAAGGCTGAACCCAGACATCATCACATGACAAGCCAGGGTTAATGGTAACGCATACAAACAATACACTTCAACGTGGGCAGAATACAGTGACAGGATTTTGCATCTCTGTGTCTGTGTGCTTTTTTTTTTACCCGACAAAGCCTTCCACACAGGGTTGTCTGTTATTTGGCTCTTGAAATCATGTGAAGGGTCTGTTTGTCAGTCTATCGTTCAGCCCTTATCATAGCAATGCATACATCCACTGATGTCATTCACCCATTTCAATTGCTAAGCTTTTCCGTAAAATAGCCCATCTCAAAGAGATGTGTGATTATCTCAGCCAGTCACAGTCACAAGCCAAATGAGTTTAGGTTGTGCAACGGGGGAAATCAGGGCATGGATGTGTGGCTGTGCCTTTTTCTGATGGCAAGAATCAATTGTTTTTGTGTTGTCGTGTGAGGTAAATGGTGTTTAATGTGTTCCGGAAGATGGTGGAAAGAAAGGGATTTTGTATAAAAGAATGGATGAATGTAATTTGACATGCATTGTGAGTTTGGAAAACGATTGTCTTATGGTGACATCAGTTGTGTTACATTCATTTTGCTCTTGTCCATCAATCCTGTTTATGCCAAAATACTCATTAACACCATATATCCTTTTAATCCTTGCTTTGTGAGCGAGATTATGTCTGAAATTCCACCATTATCAATAGCATTTGAATTTGAATTGTCAAACATTTCGCCCCAGTGCATGGACAGTTGAGCTATAATTACTGGGTAAAAATACCATATGCTTTAATCCGCATGGTAATAACGCAATTAAAGTGGTGTTTCTAGTGCTTGGTAATCTTCTGTGACAAGGTTTACAATTCAATTAACCCCATTTTAACACTTTTTTCAACTTCCTGTGCAAGGCTAATTTACTTCAATTGCTGTAACTACTGTACATCTTGAAGAATTTCCAATTTGACATCTGTCAGTTGTTTATGTCAATGGAGCAATTATTGCTGTGGTCTAAAAACCTTTATCCGTTTAGATAGCTGAATTCTTAGTAAAAATCTACCACTGGAAGTTATTAATACTGTTTATTGGATTGTGAAGATCAGTGTTTGTAAATATATTTTAAAGACTACTTGAACGGTGTCTTGATGCAGTGTTGTGTTTATTGCATGCTAATAAACCCTGAACAGATATTTCTGCCTATAGATGTGTCCATGTTATAATGCACGCAGAACTACTGCATACACGGCGCCTGACATCTACAAAAGCCATGGAAATAACTATTTTAATCACTCCTTTCTTGTTCTCTGGTCTGAGCCCATGCTGGCTGTGGCATATTGAGCTGGCAAACTTTTCCATGTTCTCTCAGAGAAGGTCATTGGGCCAGCCCCAATCTAGCCCGTGAAACGGAGCCAGAATTTTCACTGCTGTCGTTCAGATTAGTGTTAGACGTGATCGCCTTTCCTAAGCAAATCAGACACTGTGAAGGACAGAACTATTCTTCCATTCAAGCACGTCCGCTTCTTGTTAAAGAGAGACAGGGAAATGAGCTATAGGACAAAGGGAAGTTTGTGTGAAATCTTCACATTTCATAAAACATTATTTTTTAATTCGACAAGCCTGTTGTGGGTATACATAGTGAGGGTTGTATAACCTGTATATGCCATGTTATCTGTGGGCGAAATTCACATTACCTCTCACATAATCAGGAAGTTAGGAAGATTTGTTGAGTTTTTAAGCATTTTAGGAGATCAGGGGAGACATATGCATTGTCCTATCACCTCCCAAGTCAAACATCAATGATGAAAGCTGACAGATTTAAACATTATTGGTGACGGCGCATATTCACAAGTGAAAAGTGTGTTGGTTGATCAATAGACAAATAGTAGCCTAAATCATTTGCATGAAGTTTAACTTACTTCATAAGTGCACACTCCCGGCTTGCTTTGCACTGTGCTTTATACGTTCTGATAGACTTCTCCTTCCCATTGAGCTCCGTTAAGTTTTAATACACGTCACATTCTGAAAGAGGATCGCTTGCTAAAAGAAATAGGCTCTACGTACAAATTATCTATTTTTGGTAGCTTTTCATTTTTGTCTCTCTTTAATTATTTGTGTCTTATGTCCGCCTGTATGTTTATTATCCATTGCTGCATTTCCTGCTGTCTTGAATTTTAACAGGCTGCTCGTACGCATGTCATATCATCACCATATCCCAGAATTCCACTGGTCAACTCCACACATTTTAACTTCGACCATTAATCGTTACTAAATCGAAATGTATAACTAATGTGACTGTGAGGTAAGATAACCTATGAGTGCTTTATGAATAGCAGATATGGTAAACAAAGTCAAGGATGACACCATTCTAGGAAATGCCTGTATATTGAGCACTATACTGTGTATATCTACCGGCAGCTTTACAACAGTAATGGTGGTAATCTGGCGCTTGACCAGCTCGGAAGCTTGGTTGAAGGAAGAGTTGTACATTAGAGGGCCCAGCTGATGGTTAATAAGGGTCCGCGTTCACAGGCCCCTTGCTGACACCGGGCCCCAATGCGGTTGCATTGTTTGCATTAAGGGTAGTTACGCCCTTGTACTTAAGAACATAAAACTGAATCCCGTTAAAGATTCAAGTACAAATCAGGTATTTGTCATTGGGCACAGGAAGAACATGGATATCTCCAGGCGTGAAAGGTACATGCAGACATTCTGAAAGGGCAAGGACTTTAGAGGGACACCACTAGATACAATACATGAGACACACAGTATGTTCTACTATAGTCTGCATTGTGAATGCAACGACATTTGATCGTGGAAGGCAAAAATAATTCAAGAGTTGTGTTTTGAGCATGAACAGTTTGGTGGGTGAATTGGTATCGATTCAACTCCATAGGACTTGGAAGGACAAGCCTGCACCTGGACTCAATCAATGCTGATTGGAGAATGGCAGTTTGCCTGCCTGTATACAACACAGCTGAGATAACTGGTCTTCCAAATGCAGTTTTGTTAAACTTGGAAATGTTTTGGAATTTATGTTTTTAAAGTTGAAAGAAGCATCCTTACTAAGTTTACCTATATTTATTTTTCTAATGATACTGTTCAAAATTATAGAGTAATGTGTCATTGTGTTTTATTTCTTCAAAAATGTCAAGAGTCTTCAAAAAAGGAAACTAATTCCACTTGGCTTTAACATTCTCTGAATCAAACCCACTGACATACTCAATCGCTGTATTACAGACAGAAAAGTTGTATATAGACATATCTCCGGGCAATGCAAATTGGTTGAGATGGATATGCTTGCAGTTTATGAATAATTGCTGTGTTTGTGTGATTATTGGCACTGTGTGCAGTGCACACAAAAAGTAACATGATGTAACTCACTCTCTCTCTCACGCACATACTGTGCACACGTGCACGCATACGTCATGTTAGAAAGCCCAGGAGCATGTTGTAATTTTCAAAACATCTAAAACTTGATGCATTGTTCTAATAGCTTGGCCTGACAGAATGACAGAGGAAAATAGTGAGGCACATTGGGTGGGAGCGGCTATTTTTACATGAAACAGTGTGAGTGTATGGAACACTGAAGGTGAGGTGGCAGGGAAGGGGATCTAGAACTTGGCAAAGGCAATTGGGTAACGTTAATCATCTAGACAGCAGCTACATTAACTGTGCATGAAGCTCAGTTGTCCAAAGCTGTGCTTCATACACAAACTGTGCGGTGTTGGTGTTAAGAGTCAGTCAGAGAAAAGACCAGATAGCAATTGTTGTTATGTATTGTGTATATACACTACCGTTCAAAAGTTTGGGGTCACCCAGACAATTTCATGTTTTCTATGAAAATTCACACATTCTTTCCTCAAATGAGTTGCAAAATGAATAGAAAATATAGTCAAGACATTGACAAGGTTAGAAATAATGATTTTGTCCTTCAAACTTTGCTTTCATCAAAGAATCCTCCATTTGCAGCAATTACAGCCTTGCAGACCTTTGGCATTCTAGCTGTCAATTTGTTGAGGTAATC
>JAODTR010000010.1:559708-600160 GCA_025399935.1 Amblyopsis rosae | reverse complement strand
CCCAGTCAGAGCTTGCTGATGTTGCTCGGGAAAGGGAAGTTTGGGGTCCCTTGCTGAAGCTGCTGCCCCCGCGACCCCTCTCCGGATAAGCGGGAGAAGATGGATGGATGGTATGTTTATTTTTTATATTTAGCATTTACACTGAAAGTAAGATCAATGTTGTGCTCGCTAATACACCGGCAGTTGCACGTGCATGAGAAATGCATGCACAACACCAGGCACGAGTATTGGACTATGTCGCATGATTTTGACGTCATGACAAATAATCAACCAAACTGGCTTTATTGACATTGTTAGAAAAATATATATGTACATAAGCACCAAGATAATATTATGAAGCACCATAAGAGCCAGTGTGGCACCTGAAAAAAATTACGGATAAGTTATACTGATAACTAATTTATGAATGGGGTGTGTATTGCATTTGGTCCTATAGGCTGCAGTACCACCTGTCGCCACAAGTCATGGCTGCTTCAAGCCTAGAGTCAGACCCTGCCCCCTTCGCACCAACAAATTAATGTTTCTGTACAATAGTAGTTAACGCTTTCAGTGCATACTGTAACCGCCGAAAGACAATGGAGCACAGAATATACAACATAAATAAAATAATTATAGTTATTTTAAGCCTTTAATTAAATCAGTATACCCTTAACTCTATGGTTTCCTTACCTCGAGGCCACATGCTCACTTTTGGCATCAAGCTCAAGGAATGTACTGAGCCAGAAAATTACTGTATTACACAAAAGTTACATACTGTTTTGAATTTTGGTGGCAACTAGCTATTATTTCTCCTCACTAAGTACAGTACGGAAGACATCAAAACGCAAACATCACTTGACAGTTGCAGATGTTCAGAGCGTCTACTTTTTTATGATCGATTTGGCTATACACAAGCGATACACTTGTTCACAAAAGTACAGTGATACAAACATCTGGTGCGAAACAATGTGGAATAAAGTAGGAGGGTGGAATTGAAAGATGATGAGAAAATGAAGAAGGAACAAGAGAGAAAAGAGTTGCTACCCATCTCCCTGTTCCTCAGGAGAGAATAAAATGTGGGGAAAAAACCAACTTCTATTTCTATCTATTAGACCAGCCAAAGGCACATCAACTATTTTCTCTGCCATTCTCCCCATCGTCCCTGAATGCAATCATTGCAGAATTGATTTTCATGGCTCAGGGAGAAATAATGGGAATTCTTTCTAATGTAGAAAATGTATGTGTTCCTTTTGGTTAACCAGGATAGACGATATTTCAAGCTTGTCAGTTAAGGGAGTAAAAATATCTTTCATCTTTTGCTTGACTTTTTTCTCTCTCCTTATTCCCAGGGTCTACAATGACAACTCATTACCTAAAAAAATAAAATAATAATAAATAAATTAAATGAATCAATCACTTAATTTCAGATTCCTTTGACACCCAGAATGACAGAAAAAGTCTGACAGCCCCCCCCCCCCCATCTCCCCACCCGCAGCCCTGCGGTCCAGATTTGTCTATGTTTTGTGGAGATAAAGCCGGTACGCCAACCAGCAAATCATTCTTCACGCTGACGAGATGGAGGGGGCATGACAATTGCCTTAACATGCCACAGTTAACACACTTACACCATATCCCCTCTACCGAAATCACTCCCACATATCTCATTGCCACGGGGCTGCTGTTAAAATCTCCATGGCTCCACCCTAATATGTAAAGCACACGTTGTTGCCCACAAGACGGCTCCATTCCCTGCTCACCATACCCCACCCCCAAAAGCAGAGGCGATCCGGAGGCACCAGCCCTCCCCACTTGGATGAGCCCAAATCCATTTACCTAGGGCTTATCCATCAGCAGCTGTCGAGCGCGTAACACACTACCCAGGTGTCATTACTGTGCCATTACACACCAGATTCCCCCAGTTTATTACCACTATAGGAGCGTGTCAACTATTATTAATGATATCTCAACCCCTGCCGATGAAAGAGACTATTGATTGACAGAGGGGAGGTGAGCAGGTAGAGGATCGCCCAGACGTTTGCTGTGTTTTATTTGTTGTTTTATTTTTCACCCCCACTTCTATTTTAAGATAGCGTTTCAGCGTCGCCAAGCAAACTGGGACAAAGTGTGCTGTATAAGTTACACAGTTGCTGCTATTTGACAAAGTAGATTTGCTTCTGAGATTCAGGTCAGCGACTCTTCCGACGCACGTATAGCAAGTAGCCAATTATTCACCGTACCGCCGTAACGGCGCGTGTCGTCGCTAAGCTAACTGCCAGTGTATAGGTTCGTTTTGACCAGGTGGTTTCGTGTTTCTATTTGAAGTTCAAAATGCGGGCTCAAACAACATTTATTCAGACACAGCAGCTTGACGAATGTCAATTTAATGGCAAGCCATTGTATTCACTCAAAGATGGAGAAAATGTTCACTCTGGCATGACACTCAACGCAACACACAACACATGTCAAAAGCAATTGTCTAAACACTGTGTATGTGCGTTGGTGCAACTCAAATGCCTCCTCATCAGTGCTCTGTTCAATTATCATCAGCTGATGTCTGGAGCAATCTGCAAGCACTGATGTGAGATGGTCTGTTAGCTCCTATGTTGACCAACAGAATATCAATCAGTATTTAACTGCACAAAGTAAATCAAAGCCAGACGGGCAAGATGGCAAATATAAGGATATAATGCCCAGGAGTTTTCTATATAATGTCTTGCGTCTATCCTTTTCTGACAGATAGAGGGGAGATGAGTGCATTTGACTGAAAAAGTAAACAGGCTTTGTCTGGCAGCAGCGAGAGAAGTTTGGTGACAACCTTGGCCTTTATCTGACAAGCACCCCAAAAAAAATTCCCATTTCCGATAAGGGGAAAAAGTGGTTATTAAACTGCAGAATAGAAGAGGAAAGCCACACGCCAGAGACTGAGAAGTAAAAAGTAGCACTTTACTGTTAAAAGGACACAAGAGACAGACGATGTGCCATTTCTATCTTGTCGTCTCTCCTTTTCCCCTCCATTTACTGTGGAGGCAGATCAAAGGTAGTGCACAGCCATAACCCAGCAAGGTTATTCTGTCAGTATTGCTGTCTTATCAAACTGAGTGAAAACCTGTTGAGTTTGTCTGCAAGCTTAGCACAGCACTAGGCTTTACGAATCTTGGCAGTTGTGATTGCTTGGCTTTTGAGTGGTCATCTTGTAGCAAAAGGAACATTTGTGCATTGAACGGGAGGCAGTGTTGTCACCGACCACTTGTAGGACTACAATTTAAAACAGACATTTATCTCACATTAGTAGCTTAAGGTTGACCGTCTTGAAAGAAGGCATACGTCACCTCTGTGGCTGAAACCAGCGTTACAGCCTGGTTGTTTTTTCTTTCCCCTCAAAGTCCCTCAATCTCATCATTCTATGGCCCTCCACATAGCACGTTTAAACACAAACAGTGAGACATTTGTGGGTTCTGGTTGAGCTATTACGCAGGGGTGGGAAAAGTAAAGACAAATATGCTAAGTTAAGCAATACTACATTTTAAAGCAATAATACAGTTTTCCTGAAAATGACTCAGGTAAAAGTGAAGGTAGCTTAATATAATTAATAATAATACACAGACAGT
Organism: Amblyopsis rosae; assembly: GCA_025399935.1. NCBI lineage: Eukaryota > Metazoa > Chordata > Actinopteri > Percopsiformes > Amblyopsidae > Amblyopsis > Amblyopsis rosae. The sequence continues at coordinate 596,573 of JAODTR010000010.1, read as the reverse complement.
ATAATTATAATCATAATATATATATAGTTTATTTTGTATTTATTATTATATATTGTAATCTTCTTTGTTCCCCCGGTAAAGGTAAACGTGCTTTTATTGTCACATACAAACACATGTAGCGACATTTGTTCTCTGCATTTAACCCATCCCTCAAGGGAGCAGTACATCACCATGGTAACTTAGGTTTCAACTAACCTGCCCTGGGGCATGCTTTTCCCAGTGTCACTGATCCTAACCAGCTCTTGGACCAATCAGCTGTCAGGAAAAGTGCCATTCTGACATATCGAATCCAGGTTTCCCATCCCCGTGGCTTTAGGAATAATACACTTTACAACAGCTGAGCAGGCTATGGCTTTCTTTGATGCTTCTTGTGTTTTTGAAGAGTAAATCACATCTTTACAGCTTCAATTCCACCATTCTATGTATGCCTACCTGTTGCGTCCTTACATGATGCTGGAGAAAGACTGTTGATATTCTAACAAAACCAAAACGCATTGGCCGGCTGGGATAGTGAGTGTTGTGTGGTGAGGTCTGCACCACTTTGCTTGTGTTCACATGTACGGAGCACAGAGCCAGGGCTGTGCAGAAACACCTGCTCATTTGCTCAGCACACACACAGACAGGACAGCAAGCGGACAGCAAGGAGATATTTGCTGAAATCGACATAAAGAGTTTTACTGTAGCATAGAATCTCTGACTCCACCTTTAACCCAGACCCATGACCCTAACTTAACTTACAGTAAGATGCCTTGGATACAAAGTGTCTGCTAAATGATTCATTGTATCATTATACTATTCTGGTTTACTCAGCCAAACAACGTGATAACCACACAACAGTTCCGTTTGATCATTTGGTGATACTGTTGCTAGACCGGTGGGCTTGTAGCATTACCTAAACCTACATATCTATGACAGGCTTTTTTGTTGTTGTACCAAGGCCACCACAGCGGAACGTGCCAAGGGACTCATCTACATTTCAAATTGGTATAAATTATTCATTTATACCATCATTTCATTTATGCTGACTAATTGTGTACTTTATTTTGTATTTTAAAAATCCCTCCTGCATGCCAAGAGAGATGGGAAGAATAGCGCTTCAAAGCAACGTCGCCGTACTAGAGGTTGTGCGCACAGAGACGCCACTTGTAACACGGTTGATGAATGTTTTCTCTGCGGATTGTCTGACACGCACGAATTTGCATCAAATGAACGTGTACCACCGTCAAGTGATACATTGCTCACGGTGTTGTGCCTGTGTAAGTTTATGTGAGTACGACAGCGATGATCAGCGTTAGACTTCATGTTTAGCAACCAATCCGAACCTCCGGCATTTGCCAAAAAACTGGTGTTTTTAGTAATGGCCTGCCAGTCAGGAATTACCTTTGATCTTTGTACAATCGCTTCCAATTTGCGGAAGTGACATTCATTGCGGTGATAATGCCAACATTATCTGGGATGTTTCACTATTTTGCATCATACAATGTAATTTTCTTTTATATTTCTGTACTGTTATTACATGTGTGTCATATGTCATATGTGACCCTACGTATGATAGGTTGAATTGATGAGCCGGCTGTTTAGTAAATCCAGCCAACCAAACAATAGTACAACATGCATGTCGTTGAGGAGAGGCGCTGCGTTCGCAAGCGCGGACCCAAAGGCTGAATGTGCAACTGAGTGTGAACTGAAACCTGATTACACAGCACACCGTGACTAAAGGTATTCTTAGAAAACACATCAACTTTGAACCTTCCTCTAAAGAAAGGCACAAGGACTTTGGCAGTGCCTCGGGGGTCATAACGACGTGTCATAATGTCATACCAGGAAACTAAAGTCACACGCCTTTTTCTACACGGAAAGCAAATTACTCTGGAAAGTTGTGTTTACGCTATTTATTCCCCAGTTTCCAGGAAAAGTGGGACGTCAGTCGCGCGACTGTACAGTACAGTAGGCTGGGGGGGGGAAACAGATGGTGATAGGAGATGGGGGCGTTTCACTCTGTCACAATGGAGAGAGGAGAGGCGCTTTGGGCATATATAATCCTGCCACATTCCCTTCTTACTCACGATTGTATCGCCATGTACTTGGGTGGGGGCTGGGGACTGCCATTACATTATAGCTAATGAGGAGAGAGAACGGTCACATCCCTGCGGTGTGCGTGTGTGTGTGTGTGTGCAGAGGATAGTGCTCGGTACAGGCTCTTAAGAAAGCAATGCGTAAGGCATTCCCATTGTCCTCTTTACATCACGTGCACGGGGACAGGTGTGTGTGTGTGTGTGTGTGTGTGTGTGTGGGGGGGGGGGGGGGGGGGGTTAGTCAGTCTGCCCCACGAGGCTTTTCTAACCACTTGGAGCCGAGTCACTGTCACCAGATGCTGTAATCAGGCCCTGATTTCGGCCTGTCCGTCACAATTTATGCGGCTAATGGATGTGCACGTGTACACCCGGCAACGGAGCGGGCGTGCACATGCGCCCGGAAAAGCGGCTCTGTCGGCCGTGGCAGGCACAGGTGCGCCGGTGGCGTGGCAGGCTCCAGAAGGTTACTGGGCGACAGATGGAGCGGTTGGCCCGGAGGGAGGAGGGGGTGTGGGGGTGGAGACAGGGGACAGTGCAGGATGGGTGGGTTTGGGGATGGTGCGACTCTGCCAAACGTGGATACTGGTACTGTCCACAATGTGTGTGTGTGTGGGGATGCCTCATCAACATGCAGGCTATGTTTAACTGACCCAGGCAGCAGAAGGCACCCAAACACCAAACACAGTGTATGTTGGATAATACAGGAGTGCCGTCTTAACTTTATATACATCTATCTTCATTCCGTCTGTTTAAGGAATTGCACATACTGTACATCAACAAGTCGCACTTACAGATAGGTTTTATGTTTTAATAATGTTACGTTAATAATGTTACACATAGTGTCAGTGTCATGCCTGCAGTGCATATTTTGCATCCCTACTACACCCTAGTCTATGGATAAGGGATGCAACTGGTACATTTCTGCAAACACTGGGCAGAATGCATAAGAGGAGAATGTCATGATTCTCATTATTATTCACTGTTGTAATAAAAGATCCTCATGATTCATATTACCATTTGCTGCATTGACAGTATGGGCTAAGAATCGCTAGCAGTATAAGCTTGCACTATTGGGCCACGATTAATCACACCTTCGCCAATCACAAGAGTGACAGCTGTGTGATTCACAAAACATGCAGTTTGACAGCACTGTGCATTAGGGGAGAGAAAAAAAAAGGAAATATGACCATCAATATTAATATGAAAAAGAGAGGAGGAATGGAGGTGCAAAACAGGGGTGTCAGAGGTTGTGCAAATCAGCTCTTATTGAATTTAATACTACGGCCCCTCTGTACGGCTCATATTTCCCATTAATCCACACTGCATGAATACTAATGGCCCCGTTGGCTTAATGGCCCTGCCCAAATCCCTGTGTTTGATTTCCACTTTTCAAAGTGACCTTTTCCCCATGCTAATAGGCTCACCTGTGCTAGATCATGTACTGCGTAAGGGGGGAAGAGATTGGGGAGGGGGTAGTGAGAAAAGCTCTCCTCTCAGCTCTTATCCAAAGAAGAAACACACACTCAGTTGACCGGTGTCTCTTCTTGTAGATGGAAGGGACACAGAGACATACTCACATACTGTATAGTGTATACAGTATGTATATAATAAAATAAATAATAATAATAGTAATATATAGATAGATATATAACTGTACTATACTGTAATATACACTGTATATTTTATACTATGTATATGCTGTATACAATATACTGTACAAGATCATTTATACAGTATACCGCTGACACAATATATACTGTACATACACATACACACACCTCTTATCTCATTTAGCAACATTGTGAGAAGCCAGGTAGAAGCAAGCCAAAATGACCCGCTACGTCCCCATTTCTGTCTGAGCCATGTAGACATGCCATTGGCTAGCCATTCCTGCCTTAGCTTGGAATAATCACCGTGTCACAGAAGGTTTCACTTTCAGTTCATTTCAACAGCCGTGAATGTTCAGTCAGCACGGCAAATGTCAACCGCAAACACAAATGGCTGGCAAGACATTCTTTTAGGGTGGCAGCTACCACCCCTTGCCACCCCGGTGGTTTCACCAATGGTGTCAGCCGCATAATACAAATGCTGCAGAGCTTTTGACCGATTGCAAATTGATTCTTAGCCCAAAGGCTAGAACCTCCAGTAGTGAAAAGGGAACTGGGACATTACTGAAATCATCTGTGCCATACACAAGATAAGATAAGATGGCACTATATTGGTCCCTGAAGCGGAGGGGGGGGGAGATTCAGTTGTTATGGAAGCTGAGAGTCGACAGGCATAATGCAGAGTATATAATAATGTGCAGCTGTATGCACACACACTACAAAGGGCAAAATTTAAACGTGTTAACAATTAACAGCATAGAAAAGTAGATCAGAAATTGCATACCGACAGTATATTGCCCACATTTTGCTTGCCGTTTATGGGCCTTTATTGGACATACTTTCATCATCTTTTGTCCGCTGCTGCCAAGTGAATAGAGAGGTTGTGGTTTATGGATTTGTGTCTGCTGCTATATGTTTACTCCATACCTCCCACGGGAAGCCCTGATGGACAGCTACGTTGTTTGTTTGTCTATCATTTGGTTTTATTAAATAGCTCACGTTGGCGTCCCACTTTTTGTTTCTTGTGTTTGTGTTTGCAACTGATGCGCCTGTTCTTTGCATATTCAATTAGCTGATTTATTTGTGTAGCATGCAAACAGACATGCGATGCCTTGCAAGGTTATGTGCAAACAAGCGGGAGATGCACTTTGCAATGCTAATTAACTTTCCCTCTATCCCTCTTTTTCTGTTCCCAAAGAAGCATATGTAGTCTTGTGTTGAGTGATTGTGTTGCACTTTTGACCAGCAGCATAACAGATTTTTGAGTCTTCCGTCAATACCAACAGTGTGTGTGGAGAATATTGATTTTGTGCGTTGCCAATGAATAGACAAATTCGGCAATATATTTACTCCCGCGGAGAGTGCCACTGGGTCCTCATTCTGGCATAAAATGATCAAATTAAATGCTAATATGACACTATTTACAGTCACTGTGAAAGCCAACACTTTGAGGGGGCATGCACAGACAAACAGGAAAAGCTCCACGTCTTCTCAGAGCAATTGAATCAGTCAGTCAGTGTCCCTCTATCAGAGACGGCCACACAGTCAGTTAGTTAAGTGTAAACAGCAAAAAGCAACAACCCTTCCCAAGCTAACGTCATCCTTGATTGACGTTGGTCAGCTGAGGTGCCAGCTGATGGTGAAGAGCTGTGGGGGAAGAAGAGCATATGGAGGTAGATGGTGAAACCCGGGGTCCAGATAAGGGCTGACAGGTTGCTGCCCCCACCAGCCCCACCTCCCAGGGGTGACGACCTGAAGGAAACGGCCCTGTCGCAACTGATAGATGTTTGTCCAGAGCTTGGACCAAAAGGGCTTGATTGAGGGCTGATGGTCACTTAAATTGCTTCGCGCAGACACACCATACAGACCAGCACGCACGCACACACACGCACACACAGACACACATCATCTTTCAATCTTTCCTTGGTTTCCCGACCATTGTCTATTTTGTCTTTGCTAGCATATAGCCCGGAGGACCAAAGCACTAATGGCTGTCAAAATTGTTAAAGGCCACATATTCTCTATTGCCTTTTTTTCCCAATTTTTTTTTTCCTATTGTAACGTTTCCTCTGTTAAAATATCTGTCAAGTTTCGTGAAAGCTCCCTCCAGACATTGTGTTATCTTGAACTTAAACTCTATGTGCCAAAGGGCCAAATGGATAAGGTTTGTCAATGCCAGTTCCATACCAAACCTACAGCATACCAGAACCTCTCCAGTGCATGCCACACATGAGATTAGATTCATATATAGTTATGTAATAACTTGAAAGTCAGTAGTCACTAAAAGGTGCAGTAGGCGAATACATTTTGATTGCAGTAGGCAATCACAATCACACCTGCTGGAGATGAGAGGTCCTCAGGAAATCTCTGCGCACGTGCTTAGTGCTTGATTGTGATTGGTAGCAGAGGCGCCTGGGTGACAAGGGGTGGTAAAGCCCCCTCAAAGTTTTGAGAGGGGAAAATAGTCTACATAAACTTTCACTGTATAGCGATCCCTGTTGTTTGTTTAGCCTTAATGTTGGCACGTGCTAGCTATGGAATTTAGCTGGGTTGTGTTGGATTTGGCCTGTGCCCAGACCTGAGATTATAAAACATGACCCAATCATCATTAAGTCATTCTATACCAATTCATGAAGAAGTCCAGGTAGGCTTGCTTCTTTCGGCTGAAGCACTAGTCAATTTTCTTTCATTTTGGGCAAGCGAGATATGAGTACTCTTAAATCAAATCGCTCACACTCCCTAACATCATTCACTTTGAAGGCATTTGGCTCGGCTTGGGACCACGAAAGAGACAGTACCAAAGCCCAGAGAGTTACCACAGTGGAGTGAGAGTCTCACAGATAGCTCTAGAAAGCTCTATATGTCTCTGTACAGGACTACAGCGCATACCTCTCTCAAAGCTAATCCAGACGATGCTACTGATTGGCAGGCAATGCCATGTTGCTTTTTGGTTAAATAATGTGGATGGCTGGATCAGTGCAACAGAACAGATTTAGTCTAAAACAAAATGTCCCTTTCTTGCTGGGAAATGGGTGGTCAATTTCTGACCATTTTCACCTGTCCTGCAGATATGTTGGACACATACACAATATAACACTCTCCCCCCGAAACACATCCCTCAAGGTCTTATGACAGGTGGAAAGGGTCAGAAAGCCCCCTAGTGCTCCACTCCCCTACTCTAAATGAAGTCCCTTTAGGTGCACTCAAGGGACCTGTCACTTCCTATCCAGATATTAGACTATAAACAAGGAAGGTAGATGGATGAGGCTCTGTTCTAACTGGATGGGATGTGGCCTATTTATGATGCTAATAGAAAATCATGGCCCATTACAATTCCACTATCATCTCCAGATCCATAGGACTCGATGAGATGTAAAGATTTATGGCAAAGACGAACTCATCCGCTCATTCAATATTAAAACATACCCGGGCCTTGGTTTGCATTCGACACACCACTTGATATCCAGCGGCTTTGATTTCTCTGGGCTGGAAGATGGACAAGATTACATGTTTGTGTGCATTTGAATGGATTTATGCATTGATACTAAGAGGTAAAAAGGGATAGATCTTTACTGATGGAGTGGGTGGGTGTGTTTCCTTTTGTGTTACAGTGTGCATATAATGCAATACCTTCTGCATTATGCATTATATGCCATGTGGGTATGGAAGGAAACTGCATGTTCACTTTCACCCTCATAATCTCTTTCTACACCTGCATAATTTCTTACTACACCCTAATAATATCTTAGTATATCCTCACCCTATATCCTCATAAAATATTACTACGCCCTCATAAAATCCTACTACGCCCTCATAATATCTTATTACACCCTAATAACATTTTAGGATATCCTCATATAATCTTACTACAACATTCTTATCGTACTACACCATCATAATCTCTTATTATATCCTCGTAAAATCTCACTACACACTCATAATATTTCATCATATCCTCATAAATTCTCACTACACCCTCATAATCTCTTAGTATATCCTTATACAATTTCTACACCCTTAAATTTTTTTAGGATATCCTCATAACATCTTAATTTGAGTATATCCACATAATCTATTAATATACCCTCAAATATATTTTACTACACCCTCATAATCTTACTACATTTGCATAATCTCTACTATACCTTCATATTCTTTTAAAACACCCTCATAATATTTTACTACACCCTCATAATCTCTTAATATACCCTCATAATATCAGTATATCCTCATACAATCTTACTACAACCTCAAAAAATCTTACTTCAACCTCATAATCTTCGTATATCCTCATAATCTATTACACCATCAAAATATTTTACTACACCCTCATAATCTTACTACATTCTCATAATCTCTTATTACACCCTCATAATCTCTTACTGTATATCCTCATAAAATTTTGCTACACCCTCAGAATTTTACTACGCCCTCATAATCTTACTACATTCTCAGAATCTCTTAGTACACCCTCATAATCTCTTACTGTATATCCTCATAAAATTTTACTACACGCTCATAATTTTACTACGCCCTCATAATCTGTTACTACACCTTCATAATATTTTACACCCTCATAATCTATTCCTACACCCTCATAATATTTTAATACACCCTCATAATATCTTACTACACCCTCATAATGTCTTAGTACACCCACTGAACCCATCTGGATGCTGATTGGATAGGAAAATTAGGATGTTCATACTGTGATTCATCTGGTAAATAGGAGCACCTGCAACCTGTTGTCATGGACAGTGCCCAGGCACAGGGTTACATTTGGCATAGGTATCAGATTGTTTTATTATATATGGTTGGCTCTATAAATATTTAAATGCCATATTATGATGAATAAAAATGTGTAATTCATAGATTATGATCCCCACCCCCCACATTGTCCCAAGGCCTTGATAACTGCTATTCCCTCCACCCTCTTTATCCTTCTCCGTCCCATCTCCAGAATATCTCTTTCCGCCCCACACCCACATACACACACATTCTCTCACCCTAGACGCATGTTCTCTCTGTTGCTTCTGCTTTTGCTGTTCGTCCACACCCCTGCAACCCTAGCCCCCACCCCCTCCGCCCACCCGTCTCCTCCTGTCGCTTGTCGCCAAGGCCGGTCTTCATCACGGCCCCCCTTCCCCTCACAGCCCACTCACCCATAGGCTCCATCCATCACCATCACACGGCAGGAGAAGGAGGGAGCCTGGCGGACATACTGTAGGAGAGGAGCGAGTGTTTAAAGACAGATGCAGGCCCTCCGCAAAAGCAGAGAAGTCAGAGATATTTAAGCACAAAGGTCGTCATCAATATAATAAATGGAGGACGGCAGTTAAAAAGGGACAAAGGTATATTTTTCAATCAGAAAATGGATACAGAAATGTAGACAGGGAAACAATAAAAACATAGGGCCCTAGGTTTCCAATATTTTGTTTTTATTAGACACCAAACTACCTGGTTTTGCCTGACACACGCTTGACGACCCCATATGCCCATTTTGGCACAAGCGATGTCATAACGAGCCAGGAAATTAGCAAACCAGCCCAGGTGAGAGAAAAAACACTAATCAAACAAAATGATCACTACTTCTGCATTACCACTACCACTGGACTTGCACCATTTGGATATTTATACCCATAATCTAAGATTTGGCTACTTTGGGGCAATCTACCACATCAAATTGTAAAACAGACTAGGCAGCAGTGGCGCTCTAACTGAAAGTACAGTGTACATCCACCTCCTGATATCTGTGTTTTTGTCTCAGCATTTGTGCTCAGGGCTATGACCTTTTGACAGGGCGCTCCCTCTTTTGCCAAGTCCACTCTATGCTATATGAACACCTGGGAGGAATGGGTGCAAACATCTGCTGTATGTGGTGGTGGATATTTGTGGCAAATATATCATTATTATGCTGACCTTTAAAAATAGTCTATTTCAGTATGCCAACAATGTGTGTTCAATTTAGAAGGTGGAGCTTCTGAGCGAGCACCCTATGGCATTCAAGGGAGAGGTGCTTTTGTTTTGATTGTTTAGTTGTCAACAACCATTCTCCAGCATCCCTGACTCCACCTTTATACTGAAAGGTGTTAAAGGTGGTAGATGGCCATATCAAAATATCTGTTTAGAAAGAGATTTAACAAGATAGGTCACATACTCTAGATTTGAAGCTGAACATTGGTCCTCAAGGCTTTTACAGCTATGCCTCAGGGCCTAATTGTCTTGTTGGCAATGTCTATATCCATCCATCACAAATAATGTGCATTAGAAGCCCAGCCCCTTGCCTTGAAATTATGATCAACAGAAGAGATTTGTGTTATTTGACAAAAATGGATAATAATTAAGAGTCAAAGTTGATCTCTGTATCCACATGTACATATTGGTGATTTGTGTATATATCTGTTTACATGGCTTTACATTTACACAGCAGCTGCTGTGTGGGTCATAAATTATCACTAGCATTTGGTTGTCACTTGTCTATCCATGTTCATGCCGTTGTTAAAGCTTGCTTAATGGTAGGCAGCCATTATTCTGTATCTCAACTGTCTAAATGTCATCATTGTGTTGTTGCATTCTCTGCCTGTTTGTGTCTCGACTATTCACTTTCTTTCTTCCCTCTGTACATCTTCCCCCTCCTCTGCATATAATCTCTTCTTATCAAGGCCACAAACATAATTAATTGCGTAGCAGTAGAAAGCATACTACGGGTTTATGGATTTTTGATGGTAATCTGCTGGATTAATTAAGTGATATATGTTTCTTGTTAAAGGAAAACGGCCTGGGTAAATACAATGCATGAACTCTGGTAGTGAACAGGCTGCCTTTTTGCCTTTGCCTCCCTGAATCAATTTGCCCCGTCTCCAGTCGAATCATTCCCCAGAGATAGAGCCAGGTATGAGGGTGGCACATTTTTATTAAGAGTGGCCAAAAACCAGGGTCAAACACTCAGTGATTACAATGATAATGGCTATATGTATACGTAAAAGTATTAGATATCAGGCATATTTTAAAACGTGTTCAGATGCGTCTGCACTGTAAATGAACTGTAACTGTACATGAATTCAATCATTTTTAATCAACATGAAAATTAGGTACATATAATCGTATCATTGCGAGGCGCGGCCAGTACGCAGTGTGTTTGTTTGTGTGCTAGCATGTGCATGTACGAGCACCAGCCTGAACTTTTATTATTATAAAATTGTTTTGCCTTTTGTGTATCTGCGGGACTCATGTACGCCCACAGGAACGCAAATAGCATCATCCCCATGTGTTTGTGCCTGTGTGTGTGTCTGTGAGGGTATTCCTGCTTGTGTGTGTACTGTAATCTAACAAAATGGCGGGGGTGGTGGTTGCGGGGGTGTTGTGATGGGAAGACAGCAAGATGGGTAGCAATAGTAATGGGACGGGAGTGTGGACCCCTCCCCACCCCGTCCCACCCTCCCGTCACCGACAGACAGTCAATCTTCTGCACAGCATTGCCGAGAAACAGCGTCTGGCCGAGTGAGGTTGTCGAGCGAGTAAACAAGCCCCCGGCCCGGTGTGCCGCCTAAGTCCCATATTTCCCAGAGAATGACGGGAGGAGGAAGAGGTTAATTGGGCCCTACCGGGGTCCCGCCTATCGCCCAGATGATTTCTCTCCCTCTCTCTCACACACACACACTATTACGCACACTCCTTAACACACAGAAACATGTAGATATACACACTGTGCCTCAAATGACAACAAGCATGCTACCACACACAAACGCACACACACACAAACACCATCTTTCACACATTCCTCAACACACAAAAACATGTAAATGTGCACAGTGTGCATCAATTGACTACAAGCATTCTAGCACGCACATGCATACACACACAGCTCATGGGCAGCCAGAGCAGCGTGTTTCTGATTCGTGCCTTCCTGCAGGTCGCTGTTTGCCAGCTTTGATTTGAGCCACAAGACTGCAGCTATACTAGTAAATCACTCCCTGTGTGTGTGTGTGTGTGTGTGTGTGTGTGTGTGTGTGTGTGCTATACAGTATGTTCCTGTCTTCTAAAAGACGCAGCTATGCATGCAACCACACTTATTGTCTTGTCTTCTACACAGAGGGAAAATGAAGAGAACCACCCCCTCTGAGACAGTGATCAATGGGCTGTGTTTGCACGAGTGTTTACATGCACATTTTCCATACTGGAGTTTGTAGAGAAAACGTGCAGATCGTGTGAAGAGAAACACCTTTGCTATTCATTTTAACAAATTAAGGTACGACTAGGAGTGACACAGTTCCTCATGTTTATCTAATACAGGCTGTTTAATATCCCTACAACAGATTTAACTGACATCACCCATTTGGACTAAAGCAGTTCTTGTTGATGAATTAATATGGTTGCATTGTACCTAGTATAGGTATATTGGCTACAATGTGCTCATAAATTATCCAGATACATCTTGTTTTGTGGAGGCCATTTTTTACTTTTATTTATGGAATGTGTTTAATAGTGTTTTATTCTGACAGGATTAAAACAAAATATGGAAAGAATGTATTTGAATTTATTTAGCTAAATTCGATCACATTGTCACTGTCAATACCTTAAGAAACAAATCTTTATCTGCTATACGTTTGGTCATGAATCAGTTGTTTACATGCAAACAAAGAGTCCCAGTATGTGAACTATGTAGAATAGGTCCTCCTTGCCTCTGTATTCCCTAGCTTTGTCACAGTATTCCCAGGCAAATGATAGCATTGTTTACCATAGGACCATTCTTTTCACCCTTGTTTTCTCTTGCTGTGTCTCTGGTCCGTTGGGCAGTCATTGGGACTTTTAAAGGGTGAAAACGGTCATAGCTACACACACGCACGCACGCACACATACATACGCGGCATGCACACACACTTAGCAATCTCCGGCTCAGTGAAGCTCAAGGCCATTCACGGAGCCCTCTGGGCACGGCGGCGCCTTCGATATGACCTAGCGGTGCGTGTCACGTGCGTCCAGCACCATTGTCCCATATTAATACGCTATCGACCCGCCCAGACATGCTTTGTCAATGGAAGGTGCCGGCGGACCAGTTTTTCTCTGGGCTATATCGACGCGGGGGCAACAGAGGAAGGCCGTAATGGATACGTAGCCAGAAGAAACAACCTCTGCCCATGATTGGGAATGGACAAGGAGGGTATTTCTGGACTGTCCCGCACCTCTGCGTAAGCTTTCCCCGTTGCACCTCTCAAGGGCCCCGGGAAGTGTCCAGATGTTTCCGTGCCTATGCTAACGGACGCACAGTCCAAGGCCCTTCGAGACAAGGGTTTGCTATTTCAGCTTCTGGCATGATGGATTATTTATCGCCTCTCCAACTTTTGTCACCAGCCATGTATCTCCACTGCCATATTTGGCAAATATGAATGTATATGTTTGTATTTACGGGTTCAGATCAATAACACAGAAGGAAAATAAAATGGTTTGGCGTAGAAGGGGAGGTTTCTCTCAGCAGTTCACAGTCCCCTGACACTGCCTCCTATCTGTAAATATCCCCAGACAGCCGTGTCAGGGATTTATGTGAAGGTGACAACCCCAGATCTGGCTGTCCAACTGTTTCACTCAGCTCCATATCTGAACCCGTGTAGGAATAAATTAAACAGATGACTTTGAGAAGAATGATACACTGTATGCATATCGCCAAGATGCATGCACTGTGTATGGTTATTGTTTTCTACCAAATAAATGTCCAAAGTGCCAGTGATCTCTCACACAGCACTGTAACAAGAGAGAAAACTTCTTACATGGGTCAATGTTTAATAATTAATGTATTCTTCATCATAGTGTATGCTATGTATAGCTAGTGTATTCTTTAAAAAGGTATTGTACTTTAGTCATAGCTTCCTTAACAGTAGAGTAAGCGCTGCGAGAGAAACAGATACATCTCCCTTCTTCAGAAGCTCCGCCACATTGCCAAGGCTGTAATACTGTAATTTCTAGATATCTGCATATGAATGAATCTGTAGGGCAGCGGCTCAAGAATTTGTGCTTCGGCTGAATTCAGGTGCAGTCCATGTAGAGAGAAGTAGAAGTCGTGTTAAGTTTGGTAAGAAGTTGATTTTGGAGATAACATGACCCAAGCCCTCGACACAACTTTGCATTATGTAACCATAGCAATTGGGTTGGTCGTTCCTAATTGGGAAACAAGCAGACATGAAGGTGTGGTTAGCGGTTAAGGGGGCTAGCGTGCAGCGCCTGAACCGGCATGTTCCTCGTCGGTTACAAGTCTCAGAGAACCCTCCTAATGCACATACAGGCAAAGGTCGAGCCCCCCCCTTCCCCCACACACCCTCCCCCAGATCCCGTGAGGATTTCATATCGCGCTGACGTTGGGAAGTTAGACCAGTGCCGCAACAGGGCCGCAAAGTCTCAGGGGTGTCGTGAGGGGTCTCTCTTGACCTAGAAGTATCAGGTGAGAAAGGAAGAGGTTAGATTCACTTTCTCTTTCACCCCCCCCCCCCCACACACCTTTTCTCTTCCACTGCTCGCGGTTGGACAGATTGATGGCTAGATGGATGGATGAATAGATAGAGGGACGCGGGACGAGAAGAGGCAGCAATTTCATTTCCCCACCTGCCATGTTAGTGCAGCATCAGCAGGCTCCCTAACCTATTTCTGGGCCTTTGGTATTGCGCTAACCGCTTTGTGGAGGCGAGCACATCTAACATCAGCATGTTTCAATCAGTATGACCGGAGGTTAGCCGTGTGCCTCCTCTGGAAGCGAGCATGCGGCAGGTCTGCCTCCCCCATGCGGTGTCACCCTGCGATGGACCCAGTCTCTTAATCCCAAAGGCCAAGTGATGAGTCGGCGCGCCGGACAGAGAGCAAAATTGAGGGATGGTGGAAGGGGGGAGCGGGAAGTTGCCTTATCGCGGTGTTAGCTAGCAGATGTAGCCCCCGTGCTGTGACACTTGAATCGCACTGGGGTGGGTGGGTCGGTGGTGGGGAAGGAGGGGTTGTTGGTTGAGAGAAGGAGGGGGGGAAGGGTTTGGGTGACATCACGGGTTGGGCTGATGAACCCAGCTCAGGCCAACTGTAGTGATTTGATAAACGCGCCACAGTAGATCACCATAGTAAAATGGAGACACATGGAAGATTGTATAGCGAGGGAGGGACCGAGGGAGGCAGAATGAAATGTGTTGTGGTTGTCACCGCGCAAGACGCACTGTGAAATGTTTAGCTTGTATATAAGTGTCACAAGTGAACAGTTCTGGCCGCCGGTTTATCCCCGGGAGAATATAAAGTCCAGCCACTGTGATGTCTCCCTTTTTCCACACCCTAAAAATGAATCCAATCCATTTAATGTAATAATTTCCAAGCGACGAGGCGTTATTACCATAAAAGGCAGATTGATTCACTGTCCAGGCGAAATAGTGGCGATACAAGGGGAATAAAATCGCGCAAACAGACAGCTCATTAATTTCCCAGCCCACTCGCGCCTGGCGACCTGGGTTTTTCACGCGGTGAGGGGAAATTTACTGCTTTGACAAACTAACCAACCGTGCGTCTCCTAATTTGTATCATCTCAGATTTGTTTTTGTTTTGGCATCATCTTTATTTTTTATTGCAAATTACAGAGTGCCCCAAGTAATCTGGTGGGTCCACTGAATGCTAATAAGCCTTGCAGACGACGCACCGTTCTGGGAATGAGAGCCGGGTGTTTATGATTATTGAAAGTGTTCTTTTCAGTCAATGCTGTCTTCACTATCTCTCTTGCACTCTCTCTCTCTCTCTCTCTCTCTCTCTCTATGAGCTGCCTGATCGTCATAAATCTTGAGCCACTGTAGTGTTGCCAGACCAACAGTTTGAATGATATTGTAATCTGCTGTAGCTCATACACAAACCGGTTTTCAGTACAAGATTCAAAACAATCCCAGAGGTCCTGTAATGCCAATGTTTTCTCAGGGAGAACATAAATTAGCCCCAACAGCAGCAAGAGAAGGTATTACATTTGACTAGACACACAGAACGTAATGGCTGCCATGCACATGTCTAACATTATGGGACACAAACAAAACTAGAAATGGGAATTTTCTGTAGGAAATATGTTGCAATCAGCACTGCTGGCTGGTTGCTAGAGTGTTACTGTATGCGCTTGTTTGTCAGTTGCTAGGGTGCACTGAGATGGTTGTTTGATGGAATGTGCTAGCTAGGTGGTTACTAGGGTTAGTACTAGTGATTAGTAGGATGTTTCTAGCTTGTGTCAGTTGCACGTATGTTCTAACTTTTTAATAAGGTACCGACTTGATTGTTACTAGCTGGTTACTAGCACAGACATCTTTCTGACGGCACTTTGACATGCTTCATCATCAGCAGATTATTTACTTGGCAAAACTTTGTCCTCCTGTCGGGCCTATACAGTGACTTTTACCTTCCACACACACTCCTACATCTGCATGAGCGCTCATGCAGCTTGTAGGTATGGTCTTAAAAAGGAACACTAATGTCGTTAAACCAATAGACCAGTTTTTAGTGCTGGGGACTAATGAAATGATTCCAAAAACTTGTCAAGGTTATGTGGACTGACCTAATGCTAAATTAAATTGGTCACCTGTGGGATGGGACTTTAAGAGGTTCCAAAAGGAGTCAACTGCAGCTCATCTCTACACCATGTTTTAAATCCCCTTTTCCTTCCTAAATTGCGGACACTGTCCAATAATGTCCATTTATGTTTATTTTTTAATTGTGCTACACCTTGGGCCCTAGCTAAAATTTGCACTTAAGATTATGGCAAGTGTTTTGGTGTATAATGTTCATATCTGTAACATGCACATGAAATCTAGAGATTGTGTGTTTAGTAATCTAACATTGTTGCACACCTGTTAGTGCTGTTGACCTATAGATTACGTTTAGCTGCTGCATTCATTGTTTTAGATAACATTTATAGATACACAGTAGTACAAATATATTTCTTTCAGATGTATCCCCCGAGTCATGAAAAATCCAGACTTATTGGTACAAAACATAAACGCACATTGTGTATAAAAACCACAACCAGCGATGACCCATCAGACTACAATCTCCTCGATTCCCAAACTGCAGAAAGACGTGATATCCCCAAATGAGGCAGGTGACACAGTTTCCAGATTAAGCCGTGAGATTAGGCGTCTCCAATCCTCTAGTCTGTGGAAAAACAAACATTTGTATACAATCGTGCCGGTGAAATGGAGCTCAGATAAACCCGTTACCGTTTCAATGCAAAGACACACACTGTGCATACATGTACGCATAGGTCGTTTTCTTTGATTAATTTGGATATATTGTGCATGTCAGCACACTTAGAAACGTTGTATGCACATGAATGTGACTGGGGAGCTCGATTAACACGAGTCCTCTAATGAGTTTCACCCTTCCTCTCTTGCTCAAGGTTGACCCTGTCAGCTCCCACCTGATGGTTGGCACAAACACACACACATACACACACACGTGCACACACACACACACATTCACACACACACTCATGCACTACTATTGCACATACCTAGAATGGCTGGCACTTACTGAATGTACTCACTGGCTGTCCTCTGTTAGTGTAGACATTTATTATCTTAACTTTCTCCTACATTCCAACCCTATCTTTCGCACGCACGCACACAATCGGTACCAAACACAGTGCAAACACACACGCACACAGTAAACACGGACATAATTTCGCACACTCCGACACATACACACACGCGCACACGCTCTCTCACTCACTTAACTGCAGTACAAACATGGCATGCTGTGCTTAGGAGTGTGTTTCTGTTAGGTAAACAAAGCCGGGCTCCTTTTTATTATCAATGAAGCATAACCAAATCAATTTATAAACTGCCTTATCTGCTCCATGGAACGGCACTAGTCCGTGTGAGCGATTAGGTCCGGCGGTCGTTAACTCTTTGCATACACAAACCTCAAGCACTAAGCTCTTTATAGGGAGGGGCTGGCTCAGTTGGTATGGGGGTGAACTTCAATTTTTGAGGTGTGTACATGTGCGCGCGTATTTGTGTGCATGTGTGTGAAAGCGTTCAGGCGTACGGGTGTGTGTGTGTGTATTCGTGGGTGTGTGTAGGGAGGGATATTCTGGCCAGTGCTTTATAAGAACACGCAAAAGGAGCCTATGTCAAGGGAGAAGAGAGCAACGGTGTGTTCGTGCGTGTGTGTATGTGTGTGTGTGTGTGTGTGTGTGTGTGTGTGTGTGTGGGAGGGAAGGGGGGAGGGGGGTTGCTGAATTTTGACATGTCATTTCTGAAATTGAGTTTTGATAACTGACAATTTGTTCAGCTAGTGAAATGTCAAGAGTCCAAAAAGATTGATGAAGTGCATAATAGATGTCTTAGATTGACTCCCCACTGTGGGCTGGAGTCTCTGAAACGATACAGAAATGAGATCGCACATGCACACGCACGCACACACACACAACCTCTCAAATATATTCAAACACACACACACACGAGAGAGCACCTCTGCATGTCGATTTAGCTCCCTCTGTGTGATTTCTGCCTGAACATGGGAGTGTCATTCAGATCATGCAGATATGATGGTGACTACTGGCTGGCTGCATATCACTGTGGCAGGAGTACCTTTTCAGAGAAGCTATCCCAAATTCTCTGGCACTCACATTATGCTATACTGTTCATTGTTATGTCATTCATATGTTGTACACAATATCATTTCAATAACTATAAATGGCAGTATCTTTATTGGGGCGATTGGGTACTCACTATACAGTATGTGAAAGAAGTGTAGACTATTGTAAAGTCAAGTTTACTTTTATTGTATTTTTTTAAATAAATAAATGTAATTACATAATTAAGTTGTTTAACAGTAGCAGCCAATGCATTGAGCTACGAACAAAAATAAACTGTGGCCGAGGCGGTGCCAAAAATGTGTCAGTCATGGTAATTAGCAGGTGATTGGACCAGCATTCAGCCAGTCAAAACAACAAACACGATGATTTTTGAGCACAGGTTCATGGCTTCTCGCTGTGGTCAACAGCTGAACTACTTAACCGCTGATTGGCCTGGTTATTGGTTATTGGACCGGGCGCAAATGTTTTTCTATTGACCGTATCCGGAGTGATTAGCAGAGTGAAAGTGAAGCTTCAGAGATCAGTCACAAGGCTTATTCACTTGATTTGTTCTGCAAACCAACAAGAACTTGTTTGAATTCCTGTATTCCTGTGTTCAAACCTACTTAAGGCTATTCTGAGTGTTCTCTATCTTACGGACCTTTGCTCTATTTACTCTGCGATATTCTTGAAGACAGTGTCAGTTAATCAATCATTGACTGAAATTGTAAACACATAGAATTGTCTTTTCTTCAGTTGACGTTTCAAAGGTATAAAGCTTTTGAGACTAAATGGCAGATCAAAGCCTTTTATAGACATACTGTATGTTTTCAAGGGCAACAGGCATATCTTTTGAAAAGCAGCAAGTTGTTTTTGTCAGACAACATGTTAGAAGGCTCTTATGTTATGCTAATATTTAGTCACCCATTAGGATACTGGTAGCTTTTTGATGATTAATCAAAAGATGTTGCACCGCAGATCTACTAGTTATTAGAAGATTCTCAAAGCCTTTCAACACCGTAGAAGACAGGCAAGTCAAGTCTAATGTAAAATGGAAAAACCAGCGTATCGCAAACCTTGGCCCAGCTCATCGTCCCCTAGTTCACAGAAAAGGGCTGATACGTCTCTCTCTCTTTCTCTCTCTCTCTCTCTCTCTCTCTATGCACGGTATTTGTCTAGCTCAAGGGTGTGACTGCCAAAGGTCATGTGTGTCATTAAAATGGAGGCATCAATAGATGGGGTGTTTTCACAAAGGTGACACTCTCCCATTGCAGTGTAATTAGCCTAATTTCTATAGCGAGCAGGTCACTTAAAAGTCACTTCCAATGATCACACCAATGAATCTTTATACCAGCTGATATGGACCTGTTATACTGTGGCTACCAATACCTTCACATACTAATACCTTACTTTAAGATGAGGTTAAACTTTCCTTATTATCTCCTGGTGTTTTTTGCTATTGCATTCCTCAAGAAGTCATATTGGGAGTTATCCACGATATAGCCACAGTTCAGAAGAGCAAAAGCAAACTCATTCAATTAACTGGCAGCGTAGCTTTTATTTAAAGGTCCCAGTCATCAAATTAAAGTTTTGTCAGTGTGTGGTCAGTTGTGTTGTCGGCAGGTACCTGAAATGGGTGCATACATTGCGAAATCTGTCTAACGTGGCAGAATAGCAAGGACTCCTGTGACAGAATATGCAAAGGCTCCTGTGGTGTTCACCGTGCTATTTGAGGCTGCAGAGACGTTTGGTGTTGTGTAACTGTTGATGTCTCTGTGTTGTTATGTATAGGCAGGATAGAGCGCCCTGCATCTTGGATGTGGGAAAAAAAGATCCCTCTCACAGCAACTTATTTTGTCACATAATGTAATTCTGGGGGTCGCGATAGATTAATGCACTCACTGCATTTCGATGTACGTGCTTTTTTAAATAATAAACTGTCAAAATAACATACTAATACTAAACCACTGATTGATTTGTTTATTATATTGTTATTTCACTTTACGGTTAGGACTCAAATAGATTCAATGCCAGAACACTGAATACATGATAATGATAAGTGGCATTTCAGATCATTGGTTATAGGGTGTACAAAGTGGTTGTTAAGGTGTATGTGGGCTGCTTTATCACTTAATTATTACTGTCTATAGTTAATATTTTATTCATCTCTTAAGCAACTTGCCTCTTGAGAGATAAAGAAAAGTAAATGATTACTCTTATTACAATAATTCCCCCTTCCTTTGATCAGAGAGAGCTGAGCCTTATTTTTCTATATTATGTACAGTCTCTACTGTATCCCTCTGCAAACAGCCTATTAAGAGTATAGAGCAGCCCAACATCTTATCTGCCAGGAATGCTTCTGATGGCTTTGTGCATTCATCCACATGCCATAAACACAGCACCAGAATGACCGAATTCCCTCGAAAACACTTGTTCCCTCTCCCTAGGCAACTGGAGATTAGTTGGTTCAAATTATGGACAAATGCTTTTGTGAAGAAAGAAAGGCGTTTTCAGGGATATGCGCGTGGAGAGGAAAATTGGCAAGCAAGCATTAATATGTATAATTAATTTTGTTGTTATCCACACATTAGAGCAAGCGGTAGGAGAGGCGCAGGCTGAATTCACAGCTCATACTCCCAGGGCTAGCATATGCATCATTTTTTAACATTTATATTCCAATTCAATTTGCTCAACTGGAATTATCTGGCTTTCCTTCTTGGTGGAGATTAATTCAGTTTCCTTGTTGTTCATTTCTAAGTTTAATAACATAACCCAAAGGTATTTCTTATTTCAGGCAAACAAGCTGAAATGATGCGAGCGGTTTCAGTTATTTTTGCCCATCGCTCTGTGGATTTCCATTTTTTTGCTTTCTCCATGCGTGAATATATTCCCCTCATTCCCTAAAATACACTAAACGTATCAATATCTGCACAGCTTGGCTAGCAGACAGAACCTGGCAAGATAATCAGCCACCATAGGAACAAAAATGGAGGTTCAGCCAACTCATTATCACACCTATTAAATACACACATACTTGCAAAAAGTGAACACGAGCACAAGCACACACATTCACATAGATGAGAGGCTTCATGTACGCACAGCCTCTCAGAAGTAGCGGGGGCTGGGCGAGGGGGTGGGAAATCACAGGACGAATTACCAACAACGAGTTGTGCATCTGCCGTTTCCTGTCTTCTCAATCAAAGCCCAATTTGACACCTGCTTATTGTGGTTGTGCTGTCTACCCCCCCCCCCCCACCACCGCCCCACAGTTTTCTCTCTTTTATATTTTTTTGTTATCTAGGTGCGCGCAGAGCCTCAAAGCAGCCTCGGCTCCTCACACAAGTCGTGTGGAACCACACTGGGGTCGCCGTTGCCTTCGCCCATCACCCCCTCATTAGGGTAATTAAAGCTTTTTCCAGCCTGCCACACACAAATTTCGCCAAGCCCCTCCAAGTTCTAGAGGTACTTTGCAAATTGCACACTGATTTGCTACCTGATTGTGCTATGATTATGTTGTCACTGGATGCTGTGATTACGGCAGCGTGTAATTGCTGGTGTGAATTAGCCCGCCACCAACGCCCCTATCGATCGATCTATCTGTCTGTCTGTGTTGGTATGGAAATAAATGAAATCAGAATGTGTAGGGCTTATATTGTTACCATGCAGATCTCTGGTGCTCTAGCCTCTCACACACCCAGCAACCGCACATCGGACGCACAATCAAGCACTCACCTGTGCGGGACCTGGAAAGGCATTTATGTTGCCGTTTTGTGATTTGATCATTGTCGGCTTGTGCTGCATAACATTGTGTATGTTTCTTATGTCCAGCTCTTAGTTTATGTTTCTGTTGGCTTGAAGCATGTTTATTCCTATTACAGTTAATGCAAGGCTCCATACAGTACACAAAACAGATATAGCCTTAAAGTTGTGATAACACTAAGCTGCCTCTCCTTGCATCATATTTTGTCATGCTGTTGTCTTAACCTTATGACAGCTCCTACATTAGAAAAGGTACAGAACACTCACACACGGCATGGGCAGAGCTCGGTAAATTGGCGTGAGCCAATAATCGCCTTATTGGGGGAGGAGCAGAGGACTGACAGCCACGGGAGAAGGGTGTGCACACACCAAAACAAAAACATCTGTGTGTTTGTAACACAAATTTCAGGACCTTAAAATCAAGGACCTTTAATGATAGCATGCCACTGATTCCGTACCTTAACATTTGTGAATGTGTGAAGCAGTGTGACATTTAGTCCCGTTTTTTCGAGCACTAGCTTAGCCATAAGATCAGGGCAGGAAGTCCGCACGCCTCTGACACTAAAGTGTGCGCTGTTCCAATTTGATTTAGTTCTGATATTTAAATGATATCAGAGTGCCACAGTAGCGCCTGAGAAAATTGCAGTTATTCAGAAGCAGAACACATCTCCCCAGGACTCTTGGGATAGTTAACGATGCAGCTGAGGCTTGTCTAAGTGTGTGTAGCCTACATGTTTGCCAGTGACCACGTACGGGCACACTAGGCGATAGCACAGAATGAATAAGTCCTTCAGTGAAATGATACGTTCCCTTGTGTGTTTGGGAAAACCACTTGCATGGCAGAGTAGATCAGATCTCGGTATAATGCTTAACAGATGCCTGTTATTTGGATTGAGTTTACAGTAGATTCTTTATTCACGGTCACACCAGTAAAACATCAGTACTTTTTCTTATCAATATTATCTTGTTTATGTAAATCGACTGAATGTATTTAGTGCTTTATATTGTGTTTTTCTAACCGTCTGGCCACTCAAAGTGCTGTATAGTTTAGCCTTACATTCAACCATTCACATTCATACAGGTGTCTTGCTCAGGGACACCTCGACATTTGGTGAGGTGTTAGCGGGGTTCAAACCAAATCTGGATCACCTGTCGCCCTGCTCTACCCACTGCGCCACTCCCGCCCAATACACGCACATTTAGGAGAAAGTTGATCTTTTCTTCATGCAACAATCAGGGTTCAACAATACTCAGCAAACACAGCAGTTAGCACAGCTTTGAAGATGTTGTTTTACACGATGAACTAACGCTGCCGAAGCCTTGCCGCAGGAATCCCATTTTCCACGACTGGCAGCAAGTCGTACGCACCAAGCCAACGGATTACGCCTTGGCACAGCGAAGCCATTCGTTTGGGTGGTAAAACGGGGGGAGTGTTTATTTGTGCTCGTTGGACTGACGGTGTCCCCTGTCAAAGTGGTGCTTCTGCTGTCAGCATTTGAACAAATGGGGGGCTAATTTCCATCTCATTAATCCTACCGCCCCCTTCCAGCTCCACATGAAGAATAGTATTTCCTTTTCTTCCCCTCCTCAGTTCCTGTTGTTGGAGCCCCCACCCCCTGAACCCCCCCCCCCCCCCCCTGCTATTTCATGCCGTGTTAATGTCTAAAGCCAAGCTCATTAAAGAGAGCACTTTGTTGAAGTCCAAAATCACTCTGGCTGGTCTTAGTGAATGACTGATAGATGTGTGCTTTCACTCTTTCAGGTCTAGAGTGCTTGATTAAAAAGGCATGACTCTGACCCTTGATGAACATATGGATTAAAAGTGCTCGATGATTGCCTGGCTATCCCCCCCACCCCCACTCTAATTGAAAGCCTAATGTGCAACCACCGCATATTAATTAAAACTAGGGGTTATAGGCCCTTGGGGCACACCATTTAGGTGTCTCATTAAAAATTAATAACCTCAGTTAATTATTATTATCATGTTGTGAATCGCGTCGGCGAATAAATAACACAACAGAGAAGTCTCGCTACAAAACGGCCGTATGGGAGAATGTTAGCGGTGGAAAATAATTTGTGCCAATCTACTTGACAATTTGGCCTGCTTTTAAATCACGGAGTAGCTAATGATGATTGTGCCAATGGTCATAATGCATTGGGTCCATAATCGATGAAACAAAACAGAAGCACTGAATGGTCGGCCAGAATGTTAGAGAACAGAGCTACATGGCTTCAGGCATTTACTCTCTAGGCAGCGCTCTCTCTGAATGTCAAGAAATGCTCTATTTAAGAGGAGCTCCCATTATTCACTTTTCTCATTTATTCAGCCATATCTTTCAGCCATATCATTCATCGCCACTGCGCTTTGTTAAGTGTGGTAAGTACAGTATATTTGTTTGTATACAACTGTTTGTGTTGGTAAATGACATAAAATCTAATATATATATATACAGTATATATATATATATATATATATATATATATATACAAATTAAGTGATATTTGTAGATTTTATGTCAGAAATGTCACTAACCAAACTAAATAAATGTATATACACACTAGGGCTGTGCTATTTGTAAAATGTTAACAGCAATTTCAATTTCATCTCCTAACATTCACAAAAACAATGTAAAGAAAAAAAAAAATATATATATATATTTCATTTTTTTTTGCTCATTAAGTTTTGCAAGTAAACTCTTATTGTGTCTTGTTATGTGTTTTGAATGACATGCACGCACGTGCATCCCGAGGTGAAAGTGATTACGCTTCACAGTTAATTTGTTTCATTGTTGTTTCTGGGTTTTTTTAAGTGCAGGAAATGCAACATCTTTTCCAAGTCATTGAGTAATCATGTAAAATAATTGTGATATCAATGTTGACCACAATAATCATGATCATTATTTTCCAGACTCGAGCAGCTCTAATAGGTCTACACAGAACAAAATAGCTAGGCTAGATATCGACATACCACTGAGCATTGATGTTCTATTAGATTTCAGTCTCTCCCCACAACTGGTGGAAATTGCATTGGAATTCGTTTGGAGGGGCGAAGGAGCCTCTTTTCACCCCAGTTATTTTATTCGTCTGCCACCTGAGCGTGACCTCTGGCACGCCTTGGAGAAGATTTCCATGCATGTATATTTGATTAATGACGTGTCAGCACCGCTGTCAAGTCCAATGCCACTCAGCGCTTGACGTTAGCAGGAAGCCTGCCGTCATCCCGCCATGGATAAAGAAGAAAAGAGGCGGGAGGAGAAGGGAAGAAAGCACTCCTACCCCAATTGGACTTATTTTCTGCTTTGTTTTATCGCTGCTTTAATTTCCCAGTCGCCTACGGAGCGGACATCCTCACCCATACCCGTCAGCCTGGTGATTTGAGCGAGCAAACGGTGCACATCTACTTCCCTGTTTAGAGATCAAAGACTGTTCCGACTACTGATAAGTTCAGCTGACACGCGGCGCCGAATGTTTTCACCATCAGATGTTTTTAGTTGTTTTTGTTGAGTCCATATTGCATTCTAGCTTGGTGTGACCAGACCATATGGCCACGCTCCATTGGGAAGTGTTTGCAGTCGTTTCCTCCTAATTGGCGTAGACCTCTAGTCTAGCGAAATTTAAACAGCTTTAGATTAAATTTGCCCTGAGAATCAGTCTGGAAAGTAGCAACTGAATTTATAAATGGTAATGATGAATTTATAGTGTCGTGATGATAGCTATAGGGCCGTGGTTTAGGTTTGCCGACAGCGAAAATGACCAGATGGTTCATCGAATCAATTTGAATGTTCCTGCCCTTTACAAACAGTTTCAATGTACGGCACCCTAGATGGAGCTGTGACAACAATGAATCTGGCATGTCAGGTTAGTTGACCTCTGGTTAATTTTGAAACTATTGGACAGCGTTGCTACAATTCGCCTCATCTAGCTCTACCACCATTTCGAAACACTCTTGACTGCCACGTCATCTCACTAACCCATGCTGATTGGGCCGCCAGCAGGGTGGCTGTGCGAACGCTAATGCGAACAGGGTGTCCAGACTGTAATCTCAGCTAAATAAATTGAGCTCAGAGAGCAATAGTTGGGCGGAGCCAGGCTAATTGCATTCTAGGCGACAAAAGAAACAACACTTCCACCACGTGTATTTTCCCCTAGGAGAGCCGTAACCTTGGTAACGATCCAAAAACATTCCCGGAGCCTTCAGACGACCGCCACATGAAATTAAACTCGAACTTCCTCAACGCGGCAATCCTGGCAATCCTGGCAAAACTAGATGGAGGGGTTATAGGCAGCCACGAGGAATAGGGGTGGAGAGAGGAGGGGCAAGTGAATGGGGAGGTGGGGCAGGGGTTGAACGGGGGTGGGGGGAAAGGGGTGTCGGATGGAGGGGGATAAACCAGACGGCACAAATAAAGGCACGAAGCCATGCGCTGCTGTCGGATTGCTCATAAGAATTATTCAAGGAGAAATGGCACCTGGCCTGAGGGAAATCAGCGCTACCTTCAGCCGGATTACTCCTGGCACAATCTGGACAAGGCCTTGTTTGATGTCCCGTTCCCCCCCCACACACACACACCACCCTGCACCACCAGCTCCACCCGCCTTGTTGGTAGTCTTTTATCTCACTCTGAAGTAATACAGTCTTCACTGCGATTCAATAATGGCCTGGCCCGGCCTGTCAGCCCACGTTTGGTCGTTATCTCACAAAAGGCCTGTCCACTCCCGTAAGAACCAGCCCGGCCGCGCGCACGCCCGTTTGTTTACGGACGGCCACGCTCGTCCACATCCCCCCAGGGAGAGACCAGGGAGAGGGAGAAAGTGAGAGAGAGAGATGGCAAGTCAATTGATGTCTGTGTGTGTGCCATGTGACCAACTGTGTTTACCCCTCAGTGTGTTTGTATGTGTGTTTTCACTGGTTATCCCTCCTGAGATCTAAATTAGGAAATAGTGTGGCTAGTGGAGTAGACGTTAGGCCTGTGTGTGTGTGTGTGTGTGTGTGTGTGTGTGTGTGTGTGTGTGTGTGTGTGTGAAGGATTTGAACTCATTTCCTAACTGGATGAAAGGGGTAGATAAGGGGCCTGCTTTCTCCATGGGTCACCTCGGGCCACTTACCTATAGTGGTTCATAGCTCCTTGACTCACTGTGTCACGAGGGGGTCAATAACTAAAAGGTTTTGCTAGCTCACACCATTATGATAACATTAATAAGATCACCTGGAACCCTAACTACTGACCCAGACAGTGACATCATTGCTTCTCTGCACGCAAGGCAGGTGTGACACTTATAATTTGGCTGGACATACTAAGAGAAATACCTGGGCAGTGATTGGGGTGGATCACTGGGGCTGGCGTGGGGAAGGGTGTTAACGCTAGCTAACAGTTAGCTTAACATTGCTAGCTAGCTCACCAAGGGTAAGGGTGTAGGCTGCATATTTTTTGGTTCATTAGCATTTGGCTGAACAGCTACACCTAATGTACAGTATCTACATTGTAGGCCTTCTACATCTCTGCCTAATGTCCTAAGGCCATTTTCAACTCGTGTTAGGTTGCAAATGCATCTGCATAAGCAAACGGCTTTCATTTACCTTGTCGTCATGGGGCATTAAGTCTCACAGTTCAATCAGCATGCTAATACAGTATATGATGCAAGCCCATCACCCTTAACGCAAGAGACAGACATAGAGTGCAGTAAATGCATACCACTAATTTTAACTCATTAAATGTAGTCTAATGATCATGTTAAAGGGCCCATATCAATCCATTATTTGGGCCAGAATGTTCTCCTCTGGAGTTAAACTTCTTCTTTAATAGGTTTCCTTTTTTTCTTTTTTACTTCACGTCAGAAATGATTGTACACGAGACCATATCTTACTGGCTTGTTTTTACCATGATTTGGGTAGATGACAAAACATGTTTAAAACTTTGTTCAGCCCTGACTCCCTGACTGACACAATTGGGAAAAACTTGAATTTTAAGAGACCATTTAATGTATACAGTGTATAGCCTGATATCCATGCAGCTAAAACAGAGCCTTGTGAATCTATGGCCGGGACGACGACTCAGTGTTAACACTGGTAGATGTCATTGTTATCCCATTAAAACCGTATTTTCCCGCTCCTGTACTGCCTGGGACGTTCCATTAACAATGATCAGAGGCATTGAAATATTGTGGTATATTATTTATCTATCTTGCAAACCATCTTTCATCCACGTTCTTTGCGATACAACATTATTAACGCGTTGAGTCTCCACAGCAGACTAATACCCACGGTATGCTTACCGAAGGCAGCGCGACAGCAAATGTTAACAGCTTTAGTTGTACATACAGATGGTCAATTCCATCTAGCTCCTCCCGCTGCTAGTCCAGCCACGCCTTAACACCATTTCCCTAACACACATCGGCGTTATTAAACATTCGACACACGGAGAAATGCCATATGGGCACAGCGTGACATGCGTGGCGAGGGCTTCTACACGCTATACACCGGAGCTGGCATCTGCATGGCGAGAAGCTGTGGAAACACCCCGCTGAGGACGGGAGCTCCAAGGGGTCACCTAGACTTAATTGAACTGGGAGAAATGCATGGCAGTCCAAGATGGCGGAAATGCGACTAACCCATAGATGCGTGGCGAGGAAGGGAGGGGGGGGGCTAGCCATCTGCTACCCTGTACCTCCACAGCCTAAAGACCAAACTGAAGGGAGGTGACAACACTGTCAAATGACACGGTCTTGCCTGTGTGCCATGGCCATGGAGATAGCAGTGGTCATGGTGACAGGGAAGTAGCTTCCCGAGCAGAGCTTATTTACCATTAAGGTAATAGCATTAGCATGCCTCCACTGTTGTATAGTTACTCAAAATGCCAGTATGCTAAATAAAGAAACTTACCTAAACATTTCTAGAACTCCTTTGGCCAGAGACATTACGGATACGTGCATTTATTAAAATTATTTGTGTAGTCGGAGACCTTTATGTCTAGCTGTCAAACAATTTATATTATAGCCCTAAATGTGATGCCTCACTTAAACAGCCATTTTATTCTTACTTCAGGCTTATGAAAAGCCTTTTACAAGAGCAGTTCACAGAAAATAAATTTTCTTTCCACTGAGGGAGGTTTTTGGCGCACTACGGGCAAACAAACTTTTGCAGTCAGTTTGTGAAATGCGATCAATGCCAATCAATAAATGTAGCCTACTGAACTACCTTCCGCTCATCTGAAGACAGCCGACTTTTAACACATTATGCAGTGTGTGTGTGTGTGTGTGTGTGTGCGTGCGTGCGTGCGTGCGCACGTCCTAGGAGAAATACTGTTAAGATCTCAACAGCAGTGGGAAATGGAAGTGGCCTAGCTTGAGTGGCATGCGCGAGGGACTACAAAGATTACAGTTACCCAGGACATTTGGAACAATGTCGGGTCACTTCCAAAGCCATACAGTCACACTTGACCTCAGCAAGCCATGCTGACCTGGGCTAAACCAGGCTAGTGTCTGCTTGCCTCATCATCTATAATAATATAAAATATAAATAAAACAATAGTTACACAAAATGTACTTTGAGGCGCGTTCATTCCACATTTAGCCATGTCTTTCAACTCACCTTCTCTTTAGGCTAGGTTTGGCATGTCCCTGTAGCACGTAGCCACCTAAATAAATACCAAATAACAAACCTGTGGATAAGGTTTCTTTGTTGAAGGACCATTTTCAGTTGGGGGGGGGGGGGGGGGGGGGGGGGATGCAGAGGATAGTTGTGTGGGCTGGTAATCCAGACGTGTGGGCTTTCCAAGTGCCACTGCCAGCTACCGGCCAGTGAAAGCTTGCATTCTGACTCCTGCCTTTTGTTTTGTCTATTTTTACACCGCAACCTCTTCATTAAAGCTGATGACTGATAGACCGCTTTTTTTTTTGGCAGCGTCTGTCCGCGGTGTGATGCAATGACCTTGGTTGTGAACCAGAGAAGCTGCGATCTAAATAAAGACCAGTCTGGCATTGAGTCGGTTGGAGCTAGTGCACAGGCATACAAACTGCCTCGACATTGCATCTAATAATGGTGTCTGCATTGCCTTAGCCACTGGAGTATTCATTTTATAGCCATTAGTACAAAGGCCGTCAATGACCAGCTACAAATAGCTCTGGCTCGTTTATATCTTTTTTTATATATAGAAACCTTTTTGTTGTTTTATCTCTGGCAATCGGACTAACGGGCACGATACAACAAGCGGGACCCTTGGAAGTTTTTTTAACGCCAGCCTGGGTCACTGTGACGAGACGAGACTCTTTCACGGGCAGCCGTCGGGGTGTGTGTGATGTCATTCCCCTTTCCTGATATTCCCCCTCACATTTCCCTGACGGTCCATAAAGCGACAGCCACCGGAGCGGGCACATTGATTTCTGGGCATATCTGGTGATAAAATACACTGCCCTCATCCGCATCTCCATAACTACCCAATTTCTGAGGGGCCTCGAATCGGCTGGGCCATGCAGGAACTGTAAATAGAGCTGTGAGTAGGCAGTGTGTAAGGGGGGGCTATGACGGCTTCTCTAAGGCTTCTCACACAGACAAAAGCACAGAAGGAGTCAAAGCCAGGGGCCCCTCTCGAGGACATCGAGGCCCACTGGAGTCAGCGAGGAAAGACAAATTAGATGCACACTGACTTTATCTAAGCCACTTACACCGCTCCGAGCAATTTTACATCTACTACATCTGCAATGTCTACGTGGCCAATTGAAATGGAAGGCAAAGTTTGCAGTCGCTATTTGCTGTTGTAAATTCGCCCTTCGCCTCGGGGTTTTTTTTTCAGATTTCTGCGCAAAGCGAAAGTGGCTTTATATTACTGACTTGTGGGTCTGTGGTTGCAAAGAGCTTTGTTTCAGATGCACATTAGCAAAGCAGTGTCCCACTCACGGCGTTTTATCATGATCTATGAATCTGTGATTTTGACGGAATAGAAAACCAATCACTTGCAGCAAGTCCGCAGGCAAAGCATTAGTCACCATGCCTTTGACACTGGAGAAGAATTGGGTCATTCTTTTATATTAAAAGTGCTCATTTGTAAATATACACTTGCAGACGTTAAAGACACTCTCCGTTTTTATTTTGATGTATGGAAAAATAAAGCGGGTGTGCTCAGGTGAATTAATACATTCGTACCACACCCACCCAAAGAAGCGGGTATGGTGGGGGATGCCTATGATTGAGCACTATCCCCATTTGTAGATGTGCCTTCTTTATTGTGCTTAGTGCATGCTATTCACAATGCCAAAGGAAACACCAGTGTTAAGATGCAGAGAGGTGCCAGTATACTTACTGTATATTCTGGTGTTTCATTTAGCATTAAACCTCACTACTTTTCATTACTGTGTACATATTTATTTCTCAGCTGGGGATGCTCAAAAAGAAAATGCATGTTGCTCTGTAGAAAGCTTCTGTCATTTGATGGAGTCTGATGGTTATTGAGCACCTGGGGTGAATTCAATAAAGCTAAAGTTTGTTTCTAGTTTAGTTCAATAAAGGAAGACTCCCTGCCAATTTCCACATTCAATGTGCCTTGCATAACTAACTCTAACCTGCCACGTGCTCCAGCGATAACACGTGCATACCCAGTAAAGGAACAACAGTTGCTTTTTGGATTACTCCCAAATAGCATAATGATTTATAGTTGAATGCTGTCTTTTATTAGCATTCCAATAACTGATATGTCAGTTGTAAAGCAACTGTTAATATTCATAACAACTCAGACAAACAATATATGCAGACATTGATATTTGCAGTTGTCACCAAACAACAAACTTTAAAAGTACAGTGTTTATCCAAAAGTAACAAGCAAAAACTCAATGTTGTTTTTCTTCATTTCATTCTGCTGGCACCAAGAGTCGAAATTCTATTTGAAGCTCTCAGCTATCATTTATCTTTTCGATATCGGGTTCCAATTCATTTTGACACCGCTAGATTGGGGAGAGATGGGCCTGTTCTGAAAGTAAGGCAAGCGTATCGTTGAGTCCTAGACCCAGTAGTGTAATAATCTGGTTATTTCTCAGCTATCGACATTGCTGTGCTGCCTCACCACACCTATCATTAAGTCCGTCTCATTGAGTGAGAGGAAACGGCAACAAACCGCAGGGGCAGCAGCGGGACCTCATACCAATGAGACTCGCAAGTCTTTTAAGAGGGCCACAAGTTCAGGCTCTTGTCTGGGCCTTTCTGGTCCCGCGGGGTAAGCCGGTACTTACCACACCGTCACAACGAGCGAGACTCACACAGAGGAAGTGAAAGTGCCGTGTCGTTCCTGCTGATAATTACTCCCGCACTGGCGAGGTGCTTCGCTAAATCCAAAGAGGTTAGCTCCGGGATAGTCGTGACAGTGGTATCTGTGCGGTTCAATATTAGGCATGGAGGCCGGAACAACTGTCTGGTGTAAAAGCGACGAGACAGAGAGAGAGAGAGAGAGAGAGAGAGAGAGAGAGAATGTAGACAGGCTTTGACGCCTTACAGTACGAGGGAGTTGGGCGAGTTAGCGGCAGAATGTTAATCGGCCTCTGGGGCGCTGAGCAGCGGCAAATCAACCTCTCCGAGAGGATCATGGTCCGGGCTCTGCCAGCCCCCCAGCCCCAACCACACGCTCTCATCTTACTGTTACTGGGATAAAGGAAGTAGAGAGGAAAAGAGGGAGAGTCACTTCAGGACAGAGCATTGGATATGATGATGTCTGTATATGTGAGAGAGGGGGGGGGGGGGGGGGTTGTGAACGAAAGAAAAGGATTAGGAGGCGAAGAACACATAAACCCCGGAGCCCCACACAAAATGGGGAGAGGCGGGGGGGGAGTGTGTGGAGAGAAGAGGGGCTATAAGGGGGTTTTAAGTTTCAGGACGAGTTTTACTGCGGCCATTACAGACCAATCGGCTAATGGCGCTCTCTGGTGATTGCACCGTGCCGTCGTCTACGATTTTAAGCCATTGTCATTTTGTTTCAGTTGACATTAATGGTTGACTGGGACAGATTCACTCTGGATTCAGTCAACGTGCGTCTCGAGGCCGAGGATGGAGGGGTGGGGCAGATTCCTACAGTGCCCCCCCTTCTCACACACACACACACAAGGTGACGGCTGTCAAAACAGCCGGGAGATGGAGG
The DNA here is from genome assembly GCA_025399935.1 of Amblyopsis rosae. Classification (NCBI taxonomy): domain Eukaryota; kingdom Metazoa; phylum Chordata; class Actinopteri; order Percopsiformes; family Amblyopsidae; genus Amblyopsis; species Amblyopsis rosae. The sequence continues at coordinate 563,446 of JAODTR010000010.1, read as the reverse complement.
GAAGCGCGCTTGCCGCAATCAATTAGAGCGATTGAGGCCGCCGCCCACTTAGGTGGCGGTGCCATGGTTTGTGTTCCCCACGACAACCCCCCCCCCTCATCACCTCCTCCACCCCCTCAAGGCACCTGGTGAGAATGCCAAGGGCTGCAGTTATTCAACGAACCCCCTCATTCCACACACAAAGTGGTGTATATATACGCCATCCAGTGACACACATGCACAAATGAAATTCTGCAGGAGCTCTGTTTGTTCCAGCATTCTGAAGCCTCAGCTTCCCCACTAACGCTGGGGGGTGTGTTGAGACCGCTGAGGTGTGATGGGAGGCTACACACTCCAGGGTTCCACTGACCTTTGCATGTGCGTGTGTTATGGAAGAGAGACAAAGGGGACATACTAAATGGATACACCGCCAAAATGTACAATGCAATGCAAATTACCTATCCTTCGCAACCTTTTTGTTTACGCTTACAGTACATATGTTGGGAGTTTGTCCTGACCCGTGTGGATTTGACTGTGACTCCATATCCATCCCCCACCCCCATGTTGTTGAATCATAAACACATTCGTATGCAGGTTATGCCACTTTGTGTCCAGGCCCGAGGGATTTTTGATGGTAGCGGTCGAGCACCTCTTCTGTGTATTCAAGTACACAAGGACATTGAAAAATAATCTGAGGTCATATTAGCGTGGGAACACAGTCTGCAACACTAGGATCTTGCAAACCAGAGGTCGCGTTAACCGAAGATTCTCCGTCATTGACTGAATATTTTTGACAATGACGGAAAAATCTGAAGGCCGCTCTTCAGTTTGACAGATTACACTGAGGGAAATCTACCAGTCCTGAAGCAGGATGCCGATTTCATAGTCTATAATTGCATGTTGAATCTAACTATGCTGCGATCATCACTACAGCAAGTGTTTGTATTGCTTCATCTGGCTCTACCTCCATCTACCTCCAACGATTGACTACAATGCATAGCATGAACGTCTTTGCTTTTTTGCAATAGTCACTGATTGGTCTACCATCCAGGGTGACTGTGTGATCACGGTTTCCAGACTATAATCTCAGTGAAAACTGAGTTTATAGCAATAGTCAGGTGGATGTGGAAACATAGGATTTCTTTTCAGCGCACACAGAATGGACAATTGGCAGACTATGAGAATATATTTGCTGAATTTGACAGTCTGTAGTAGCTTACAATCGCTTATCGCAGCTTTAACTGGTTGCATTCTGTATGTGAAATTTGTTATGCAAAGAAAAGCTGTTGTGTGCTCTCAAACGTTGCCCACTAAAGGTATAGTCAGTAGGACATAAAGGACAACAAAACAATAAAATAATCTGATTCTGGCTTGGAAGCCCCTTCCCACTTTATTCTTGTTTACTTGCTGATTGTCTGAGCTCACTTTTTATATTCACTTCAATACAATTCAAATTCAGTAAATGTTTACTAATGCTGACAAAATAATTCAGTGTTTCTACAGCTCTGGCTTTGTAAATAGTTACACTAAATGGTGCAGACTGCACACAACAAAAAGAAAAATTGCCTATACATCGGAAACACCAATGTGTAGAATGACTGACTATACCTTTAACTAACTGAGTCAGTTTACAGGTGAAGGGTTAAGGCTAGATCAAATAGGCCGCCTGATACTTTTGTGAAGTGATTTCATGCTTCATTGCAAAAGTATTTGTAGTATTAGTAAATACAAAAATACAGTAGTTTATTTCGATACATTGCGTGTCTGTTGTATTTTTTAGTTTATTTTGATACACTAAGAATTAGGGCATTTGGTATTTTATTTTAAAGTAAATGTTGATGTACTTTTGTCCATCCCTACGCGCGCAAACGCACACGCACGCACACACACTAATGTATGTAAATCAGAGACTGAATGTCTGGCATGCAGCTGACATGTTTGACCCGGGAGTTATTAAATCTAGCACAGACCAAGGATATTAATCTAGCTCAGGTTTAAAAGCAGGCTATTGTTCAGTTTGGTCTGATGAAGCGGTTTCATTATTTAATTCATTCCTCTCACACGCTACAGTAGTAACAGCTTTGGGCGCTGCCAGTATATTATATACTGTACTGATTGTTGAGGAACTTAATATTTAGCTCAAAAAACACAAAGAATATCACTAAACCACTTGTTATTTGGGAGCATTGAATGAGGCTGTTAGAACCCAGGTGTCTCTTGTACGACGTCAATGGGACGGAGAGCTATGGAGAGCTAAATGTTTTTCTTTCATTTGTCTCTTCAGCACCACGGGGTCCCTTAAACAGTTTGCTAGGTTTTGTTGTTCCCACGCAAACAACAGAGACAGCAGCAGTCTCCCATGAGATCTGGTATCGCGGCAAGCTGCTTTTATTTGGAATATAGCAAAGCCCTTTTGCTTTTGAGAGATGTTTGCGGCCTCTTATGTGTGTGTGTGTGAGAGAGAAGTGCTGTGAGTAGGGAATGATGCATGGAGTCTTGACACTTTGACAGATGAACGAATTTAGGGTGCTCGAAAGACCCCGTCCCATTCAACAGACGTGTGTGTGCGTGCATGCATGACTGAGACTGCTATGCTTTTCTGGAACGCACTGTTTATGATGCCTTCATTTCTGAATATTATTATGTACCTCTTTGTGATGGTCTAGTGTTTACTGCCACGCCTGGGTTAAAGCAAGGTATCAGTGTTAAGAAGTGTGTTTGGCTGTCTTGCCTTTGTGTGGAGACCCTTGTGAGCTAAACTTGCGTCTCACCTAAACTTGTATCTATCTATATTTGGTCAGAGAAGTGTTAGGAGTGTTGTTTTAAAGTTTTCACATAGAGCAAAACAATACCCACTCTAAGAATATACACACATATTTAAGACCTTTTAATATCTTTTTTTGTTTGTAGAGCTTATAAACACTTTCCTAAACGTGGGCTGTTATTTTTTTTCCCGGTTGTATTTTCTGGGAGCAGGATGGTCTAGTGGTCTGGGTGTTGCACTCCCAGCCAAAAGATCATGGGTTTGAACCCTGGTGTTGACCTACCTGTAAGCATCCTTGAGCAAGATGCCTAATCCCTAACTGCTCCCGGTGGTTGGTCACGCCATTGCAAGGCAGCAATTGCCATCGGTGTATGAATGTGGGTGTGACTGGGTGAATGTGATGCAAAATACTGTAAAGCGCTTTGAGTGGCCAAAAGGTTAGAAAAGCACTATATAAATGCAGTCCATTTATTTTAGGCCAGACAACAAGCAATATGAACTTTATTACAATAAGTTCAGTGATGACAGAATAAACCAGAGAGAATGTGGTACATAGAGCCAGGTCATCTAAAATTGGACCTGTCTGTAAAAGGGAAGCATTCCTGTGAACCAACAATACTTTGTGGCAGTGCCTGGCCCTTGAATGATGGCTATAGTGGAGCCAGCCCGGCCCCCCGAAGCTCACATCCTTCCGCTATCACCTTTCTTTGGCTTTGTCTGAATGTCTGCGTGTGCGTTAATCCATTAGGCCGGATGTGAGTATGTTTGTGTGGGGCGTAAATGTGTTCATGTATAATTTCTCACAGTGCGTATGTGTGCATCCATCCATCCATCCATCCATCCATCCATCCATCCATCTTCATCCGCTTATCCAGAGTCAGGTCGCGGGAGCAGCAGCTCCAGCAGGGGACCCCAAAGCTCCCTTTCCCGAGCCACATTGGAAAGCTCTGACTGGGGGATCCCGAGGCATTCCCAGGCCAGTGTGGAGATATAAT
>JAODTR010000010.1:520976-548099 GCA_025399935.1 Amblyopsis rosae | reverse complement strand
AACGTGCTGCTCGCTCTTCCCCTACTCTCTACTTTGCTCTAACATTTATCCCCTCTCCCACAGGTGTCTGTCCTTAATTAATTAGTCTATCAGACTCTCCCCCTACTTCGCTACAATACATATTTGTCCTTTGTTCCCGTATTAAAGAATCAGAGTAAGACAAAACTAGATAGAGTAAAGTTAAAGATGGCATTTTCATGCTGCTGTTTCACCTGGCCACGTCTTCCCCTCAAACATCGACGTCATTAAAACCTGGATTATGCTTCAGCGGGTCTGCGTTGTCAATGTAACGTGGGTGTGCGATTACGTGCTCATAGTCTCGCAGAACCAGCCTTTCCTTACGGAAAGTCTGGGACTGGCTAACTGCGTCAGTACCCGCCCGCTTGACATGCGAGGTGTTTTGATTGACATGCACAACGACCAACTATAACTCATGCAGTGAGGAAAACTGAACAACAGGAGTCTGGCTGTTTTACAGGTACGGGGGAGCGGGGACGGATGAAACGGGACGAATTAAATATGGCGTTTTTCTCAGAGCCCATATGTGTGATCTGTCAAACTGTCAGTAGGCTGCATGCAGCAGGCAACCATGATCATATGCAAATTATCACGTGGATACGTAAAACAATTATCAAAAAGCTGTTTTAGGTCATGGAAAGTCAATCCACAAAAAGTGGTATTTTTTTCAATGACACGTTGTGTTTATTGTCAATGTGTCATTGTAATAATCATTTGACATATTATTCTGTTATTTAATACATCCTGAAGTTTGCCATGTCAGAGTTTATCAGTGTAGAAGCAATTGAGGTTTAGCTGTCAGGAGTCACGGGACAAATTATACAGTTGTTCATTGTCCCTCTATGTATACTAACAATGAGCATCTGCAGCAATCCGCAGCTAATGCGGTCATGCTGCGTGTGTTACACAGCATTCATTAAAACGTGTCATAGTGAATTAACAGAACTAGTTAGTCAACCCAAACTGCTTCTAACGACACCTCGAGAAATTGTGTAGTTCGAACTACACAACTTCACCAACGTAGTTTCCTATAGTTCAGACTATGGTTTTGGGAAACACTTGCGTTCCAACCATGTAAATTGCTAACATGGTTAGCAATGATGCTTTTGGGAAACGCACCCTAGCCTAAAAACCTGTTTTACGATTTTGGAACAGCCTGATTTATTCTTCAATGTCAAGCGCTTCTGCATAGGTCCCGCGGAGAGCCGCACGGGCCCATAGAGCCAAGCCCCATATGCCGCATGCACCAACTCCAAAATCTAAAAAAGCGCGTTCGTCAACTGCAGAGCCACACAAATTATGATCGTTTGGATGCCGAAAACGGAGGTGTTTCCCAACCAACAACAATTGTCTTGCGGATGCAAGCCCGTATGCCTTAGTGCTTTAGCAGCAATAATTATTTTATATAAACATTCTGTAACCTACAGGCACAGATTATTTCCATTTGACCACCATGGTATAATTGAGATTATTTAAAATAAATATGTAGAGAAATGTTTTTATATGCATTGAACATTAACCGAGACTACATTCAGCAACTTGAATAGCAGGGGACTTTCCTGATGTTTGTTGTGAAGCAAAAACACAAAAAGCGGTCTTCAATAAATTATTTTCCATCAGAACAGTGACCCATGGTCAATGTTGGTGTAACTAAGAGATTCGCTGGAAAAAATGTTTTATATGCATTGAACATTAACCGAGACGAGACTACAACTTCAGCTCACCAACTCGACTAGGGGACTTTCATGATGCTTGATGATTTTGGCACTTCATTGCTCAGCACCGGAGGTTCCCGTTTGACTTTTTGATTGGCCTTCAATTACCTTTTTAAAGCAATCTGATTTTGTAATGACTGGGTCTTCTTTCTAATATTGTTTAAAAATGTCTGCTTTTGCTTAGAACTGAAATATTGATATTAGAGAGAATGGCCATTCATTTTGTTATACATTAATAAATAGTATATACCTGATAGTATATAAGTATATAAGTGATGCTAAGCCGCATGTAGGTCCCATTAATGCTTTCTAAGACTAAACTTTCTTCTTTCACAGACTGTAGATGAGCAGATCGTTCTGTTTTTCTCAGCATTTGCGCCGCAGGTTTCTGAATATTGTTTAACAACTGTGAATATTGTGGCTTGATTATTGTCCAACTGGTTGATGCTAGTGTGTGTGTCATTTGCCTTGGAGTGAAATTATTCAATCTATTGAACGTACAAGCTTATTAGCTTCTATCACAGCCAGGAAAAAGTTCATGTTAATTCATTTTGCTGATGCAGAAGATCATTTCCTCTTGAGTTTTGCATTGCATATTCAAAAAAAACTGCATTTTCCAAATGCTCCTTTGTAATATATTTAATAAAATATAATATGCAATCAAAAGCAAAAACTTGTACTTTTAGATAAAAACATATATTTGTGTTTTGTTCTGTAACTTTTGAGTTAATATTCAACTGATCTTTGTGTGTTACACATTCAGAATGTAGGCTATGTGCAATTGTGATGTTGATAGTGATTAAACCATTAAACCTAACATTAGTCAACAATTAGATATTACATCAACACTATAACATGTAAAATGAACATGAACTTAGTAATAGTGACACAACCAGGGTGTGTTTGTGTGTATGTGTGTATTTATGATGAATATGACTAAATAATTTAATACACAGGTTACTCTGTAACTATGCAGCCTATATAAACCTTTTGGGTAAATTGAGCCACTTGCTCAACTTGCCACAACATCATTTTAGCCCACAACCTCCATTTTGACAACAGTTTCTCACTGGTTCAGATCAACAATTCAGAGTTCAGTACCTTGCTTTCTAGCTTACAATGACATAAAATAACATGTAATGATGTCTAAAACTTATATTTTAGTTATAGTGCAAAACTGAAAACATTTGTAAAATTATGACATTTTTTTTGGCTTTCATACCACTTGGTTTGCATACCACTCTCTCCATGTGCTTGAGTCTAAGATGGGTTGACCAATGTGAACTATACTTCCTTAATATGTGGTCACGCATAATAATATTTGTTTACGGTTACCTAGATATAGTGGGTGGCTCATCTTACCCACTGGCTCAACTTACCCCTACCTTAGAGTACCAGTGAACTGAAGGCTTCACTGCTAGCAACCAATGCTACAGTATTTTCATTAATTTTTGAAATCATGAAGTCTATTACGTTGTGAAAATTCATGGAAATTAAACATTTTATTTTAGGCCTACAATATCTTAAAGGCCAGAAAGTGGTAACACTGGTAATAATGAATAATATACACAAACAAAACTGTGAAAACTTGAAATCTACCTGAATAGAAGATTAATTTGGATTTTGGTGGTTGAAAAATCACCAACTATCAAAATTGTTTGCTACATTTTGATAGACATGTAATCTTCTAGTTCATACAATGTAATTATTTTTCATCTTTCTGGAAAACTCTAAGCTGTAACTTTATTTTATTTTATTGACACTACATTTCATGCCATAACTACTTGTATCCTATAAAGGCATTTTGCTGTCTTTCCCAACTGGATCCTATTTCATTGTATGGAAGGTCTGTCGTGGATTGTTCAATCTTGGCCCTTGTTGTGCGTTTGTGTTGGAAACTGTGTTTACTTCTCAATCCGTGCTAGTGGAGCTTTGGCTGTCAGTGAGAGCTCCACCCCTGCAGCTGGGTTACTTCATAAGGGGTCATCAGTGCAATGTCACTCTCAAACTTGCCTATACCTCAATCCATCCCTCCTTTCTAAATGTATCCTCGTCTTCGCTCAGTGACACCTCATCTCCCTGTCACATTCACCCAACCTCCGCAATTATTTTCAAGTTTCTGTTTTGTTCAAGGTCTTTCGCTTGTTCTCTTACTTCCCTGCGTGCGTGAACTCTGTTTAGCACAATGTACTCTGAATTTAACCTCTTGCGCATCCACTGGAAAGCAGTAATCTATTAACAGAACCCAAAGACCCTCTCTTCTTCATGAATGTGACCTACTGCAGCTAGCAAGTGTGAAGGTCTCACACAAAGAAGAGATAAAGTGATGTTTCAGATGTGCAGCTCTGTATTTTGTAACTAGATTAGATAATTGTTGACGTATAAGTACAGCGATATTTGTTCACATTATTATAACATATATTATTATTATTATCGTATTTTGCACATGTGACAACCTGCCTCTTCTGTAGGCAGGTAACACATGTGTGCTGCCAGTGTAAAACAAATTTCTGTACTTATATGAAAAGATTGGATTCTATATGAATGCTTTTGCTGGCTTTCCTAAAGTAAAAACAATACTAAAGTTGAATTATTCTACACGTTATTTGAGATACGTTTTCAAATGTCTGATTTGCTTGAATGTACAGTATATTTTGACAAAACAAAGTAAACTAACATAACCTGTAAGGAGTGTTGTGATTTGTTACATTCTTACATTTGTGATGTATAGTTATTGCTGTAGACCTCCTAATATTAGCTGTGCTTCAAATGCTTTTCTTGAGTTTAATTTGTGTGAATAAAACATTTAATCAATTCAATTGACAAAGTGAAACTCATATATTGTGGATTCATTACACAGAAAGTGAAATAGTTCAAGCCTGTGTTTGTTTTAATCTTGATGATTACGGCTTACAGAAAAAAATTGGTATCTCAGAAAATTTGAATATTGTGAAATAGAGCAATATTGTACACTATTAATGGTCACTCAGTCCAGTTCAGTAGGCTTCACAATCATGGGGAAGACTGCTGTCATCGACATCCTCCACAAGGAGAGAAGCCTCAAAAGATTATTGCTAAAGAAGTTGGCTGTCCACAGAGTGCTGTATCCAAGTATATTCATAGAAAGTCGAGTTGAAGGAAAAAGTGTGGTAGGAAAAGATACACAAGCAACGGGGACAACCGGTGTCTTGAGAGGATTGTCAAGTGAAGGCCATGTGGGGGCGCTTCACAAGGAGTGGACTGAGGCCGGAGTTGGTGCATCAACAGCCACCACGCACAGACGCATCAAGGAAATGGGCTACAACTGTCACATTCCTCGTGTCAAGCCGCTCCTGGACCAGAGGCAACGTCAGAAATGTCTTACCTGGGCCAAGGAGAAAAATAAGTGGTCTGTCGCTCAGTGGGCCAATGTCCTCTTTTCAGATTGCATTTGGCAATCAAGGTCCCAGAGTCTGGCGGAAGAGTGGAGAGGTGCTGGTACATTGTATTTCATAACGTCCAGAGTCAACTCAGCCATCTACCAGGATATTTTATAGCACCTCATGCAACCTTCTGCTGACAAGCTTAATGGAGATGCTTATTTAATTTTCCAGCTGGACTTGGCACCTGCCCACACTGCCAAAGGTACCAATACCTGCTTCAATGACCATGAAGCTTGATTGGACAGCAAACTCGCCTGACATGAACCCTATAGTAAATGTATGGTACTGGTATTTTCAAGAGGAATATGAGACACAAGACCCCACAATGCAGACAAATAGATAAATGCAACACCCATGCTTTCTGCAATTCTCCTATATGGCAACCTGTTATTTACACTATATTTCTGATTATCATATGTTCTCCCAGCCACTGACACTTTCTCTTCCAAAACATATGCTTTGCATGTTTTTCCCTAAGCCTTCTCCTGTTATGGTATTTGTATTTCTCCATTACCACCTTACTCTGCCACCATATATAACGTACACGCGCAGCCCACGGGATTCTGTTTTCCTTGTCATCCTGACAAGCAGGAGCAGGATTATGGACAGAAGCCCCCCTTCACTTGGGCCCGAAGAAAGTGTGATATCTGATTTCTTTGGAAGGTTTAAAAAGAAGGAGCCAGTGAGGTTGGTGGAATTCAAAATATGAGGCCTGGAAAATAAAGCGTTAGGGTGAAGTCTGTTATGGTGAATTTGCCAAAAAGAGGGTGCCTTAAGCAGAAGGAAAATGCTAACTTGTGGGTACAGAGAGGATGGAGTGGGATGTTGCTGTTTGTGACGTCAACTTTTATACAAACCGATGACCAAGGTCAGTTGTCCAGCCCAACAGGTGCACAAGATGTAAGTAAAGTAAACAAGTGGGCAGGATGGTCAAGTGGTCTGGACTTCCAGCCAGAAGGTCGTGGGTTCAAACCCCAGTGCTGAACTATACCTGTAAGCTTCCTTGAGCAAGATGCCTAACTCCTAACTGCTCCCAGTGGTTGGTCATACCTTGCATGGCGGCAATCACCATCGGTGCATGAATGTGTGTGTGACAAAATGCTGCAAAGCGCTATATAAATACACCCATTTACCATTTATACTGTATACCGCAGACACCTGTGTTCATGCAGGGTGGTGTAATGTTTAGACTCAATGAAACGGCTGTGGACTGACCGCCATCTTACAAAGAGGGAGGACTAATAACAACAGCAATCGTTGGTGTTTTAAAGAGGTAGATCGATGCGTTTCAGCTGGACAGATGCAGGAGATGATGGGAGATTTGGATGTACTAGTAGAAGCACCTCTGTCTGTGCAGAATTGCAATACATCTGTTCCAATTGCTGAATAATTTACCCTCAGTGGTGTTTGGTGTTATGATTTTAATGTTCATGCATTTAACTTCAGAATAAGACGGCATACATTTCAGGTGAAAAGTATTTGTAATGAAAGCGACATTGGCTAATGGTATTAAAAGAGATGACAAATACTCACACATACAGTAAAACATTGTAGCAGTTTGCAAATATGTGGCTTCCCTTTTAATAAACGTCATTGAGCAACACTCATCACTCCCAGTAAACACAGAAAACATGTTTGAAAGTATCTCAATTCTCAAACTCTCATCACCACAACATGTAATAACAGCTTTTACCCCAGCATACCTAACGTGTTGGGGTTCGTCACTGCGATGAAACACTGAAAAAGGTGTGCAAAGTATGTGGTATCGAGGACTAAGAAGATATTTAGAATTAAACATGTTTTAAGTTGTTTACCAGCATCTTTTTTCAGACAGTATGTAGCAGTAGTAGCTGCACGTGTGTACACACACACCCACGCGAGAGCACACACACACACACACACACGCACACACACACAAAATAGTGCAATTGAGAGTGTTATGATAAAGCATAATCATTCCAGCAATAATAATGTGATGTTACAGTAGCTTCTCGCATTTTGAGCATTTGTGTCACAATTATAATTTTTCGTCACTAGGGGGCATTGAAGTATAACATCTTTTCTCCACTTCAACCCAAGGCTGTTTGTCGAAGCCCACATTTGCACAGCTTCTACTCACGTGTCTCTCCCACTCGCCAGCATGAAACAAAATCAGTATAATGATTGCACGGTGCCGAGAAACAGAAACGGAAGGCGTCGAGGGAAGAGCTGTCATTTGGAGAAATGAGTCAGACATGGCAGCGTGTTTGCATTTTCCCTGCCATAGTTCAAATGGTGGAGGTGCGCTGTGCAGGCAACACTTGTAGAGATTAGACACATCCTGCCATGCCTGTCTTTCTGAAATCCTCTGGATGGAGTGCTGACAGCGGCAGCTTGGGTGGTTAGAGGTATTGCCCATTATCATCTGTAGAAAAAAAGCTATATATAATGCAGCACTTACTATTATTTTTTCTATCCTTTGTTTTCCCTTTATTATTTTGCTCTATATTATGCTATTGGCGCCAACCATATTTCCTGTATGTGATCGACGCTACTTACAACCCCATGTTAGATTTGCAAGAAGCTATAAGCCCCAAACAACGATTCAATTGACAGTGGAAATGCAAACCTGTGACTTTTGAAACCTAACTTTTGTGAATAGCCTAAGCCTTACATTCAATATTTTTGTCCCCAATAATGTTGGCAGTAGGCCTACTAGGGTTTTAAAAAACTGGATTGCATAAATCATTATCATCATGATCATTCTGAATTGATATGTCACGTCTTGAGGTAGACTTAATTAGTTTAGTATGTCTGGACAGGTTGGTTATAGAAATATTGCATTGAACATCTACATTAAATGAAATTAAATCTCATTTGAGAATGTTGCCAAAAACTGTAGTGATATAATTTGCCTATAACAGCTAGTTCCAGTTAAGTAATTTGATTGGACAAGAGGCATTCCATTAGTGCTGATAACCAGCACTGGGGCATTTTAATGTGTCATGCTGTATACGTGTTCTGTATTAACAATGAATTAGCCTACAAATTGTTTTTATCATAATTTGTACCTTGTTTTGCACACCCAGTGTATCATCGAATGCTGTTGAACAGATTATATACTGTTTATACAGGAAAAACAATGCCATGTTACTTTATATCACATATATCCAGCCCTTTCACTGGAGTTTTGAGTATGAACCTGCATCCGGCTGTTGTCATCAGCAATGCACACAAGCAACTGGAGCTATCGGATGCACAGTTCACCTAATGACTAAGGTTGACTCTCTCCCCGCAGCTGAACAGCATATGGTTTCAAGTGGAAGCTTGCGAGCTAGAGCGCCCCGCGGCGCGTGCCTGGAAGTAGAAATGGTGCATAACGCTTTGTGTCCCCACTACATATGGGTCCGTTGCTCCCATGCAGTCTCCCTGGAAACCATTATGTCGCTGCCACTTGCAGGCAGTCTGTCACAGCTTAAGGTGGACAGCAGCAGCCTACACATCTCGCTACACCAGCAGTGAAATATATCGTTTTTAGTATATATAAACTAGAGACGGAAGGAGTGTTTGCAAATGGCTCTGAAGTCTGCAGGCTTAAAAGCATTTGATAACCAGGGATTAGTGTAGCTATGTGGTCCCCGTCTCACTCACCGTATCTTGCCAGCTTTTTGTCGGCGCAAGCGTGGGTGCGAGTGGAGATTATTTTGAGGAGAAATGTAACTTTTATCTACTGTGTGTGTGTGTGTGTGTGTGTGTGTGTGTGCGTGTACGTGTACGTGTGTGAGTGGTTGTTTTCACTGTTTCACCGGTAAAGACACTTGGCACTTCCACATTACACAGGTTTGTATTCAACGTGTATGTGCACAATATGCCATGCTTTACACTATCATCCCTGCCATGCAAGACTTGCCCTGTGCGATCAGCAGAGGTGTCTTATCTTGAATGGTTTCAAGACGCTGGATGTATGGCTATGCCATAATGCCAGCGTGGACCTTACATGTAATGTGTGCGTCAACAGTTTTTTTTTTTTGCTATTTCGCCGCAAGGCTAGCAGTTTGATTGGCAGTGTGTGAACAGCTGCAGAAAATGTTCTCAGAGTTGTTTCCCCCCCGCCAAAATACTCCTTTTATTCTGCTTGCATGGTATAAATCATTGTACTCACAAACCATGCTCACCAAATGCTTGTGTGTTCCCAGTCTGCCAAAGCACAGTGGATTAGTCACGAAACAGGCAACAGTGGTGTTAGGGGCATGCTTTTATAGTTGTGGATTAAAAGGAATGACCTACGTCTCTACTTTCTGCTGTGTGCCAGGGCAAGGAATAAAACAAACAAAATACTCTTTGTACTGAATGAGCAATTTTCATCCATAATGAATTACATTGACCCAATACACCCCAAACAAAATGCACAACATTAGCCATTCATGCCAAATTGTATCACATTTACCAGAAATATTTGTACTGATTGATGGTGCCTTATACACCTCTTTAGCGGTTCAGTTGTGTCCGTCATGGAATCAGCGATTCCCCTCTTCAAATGGCCCCATGAAAAATCAAGTCGTTTGTCTCGAGTTCATATGATAACATTGTACTCAGGTGTATCGTAAACAACTCCATTTTCATTAAGTCACTTTATGCTTAGCAGCAACTTTAATGTGGACTATCCTATGATTAATGGTTTCAGCTGGCTGCTTCTAGAAGGAGCATCTCGGTACTGGATTGTACTGTAATAGAGTAATGATTACATGCAATGGAGTTACTGTAACCTTATTTGAAAAATGATAATCTGTCGTCCGTTTCATTAACATGCACAAAAGATACCTACAGTAAATTGTGGAATAGTGGGTCAATACCTTACTTAAATGGATATTGTGATGTGTAATCAGTTGTTTATTGTCCACTTAGCTTTATGCATTATACTGAGAGTGAAATGGAAGTGTTGTTTTGGAGTTGTAATCAGCATTATTAGTCGATGTGCATCAATTCTGTAACTTTGATTTACCCGACAGCGGCATACCTAGCGCAATAAAGTCCCGTCATGTCTTGGGAATAAAAATCAAAAGACACATACATAGATGCCACAACCGTCATCACGTGAATTCACTTTGGATTCCACAAATATGACCTGTGATTGTTGGTTGTCGGTAGAGCGGCTGAGGTTTCCGTGTTTGAGGGTATGTGGGCGGGTTGTGTGTGCGGGCGGGGTCAGTCGTCAGTTGCTACATGAAATGATTGGGCGAGTGTGGCGCGTTCCCATTATCTTGTCCCTTGCATTGTAATTATCGCCGCTGCTCTTTCTGCGCCTCTGCGCCCATCTCTCCTCGCCATTGTAATCGTGATTGACTGGCGCGGCGGCGGCGGCCAAAACACCACAGTCTGAAAAAGGCATCAGACACACATCTCATAACCGCCCTGCCATTTGATCTCCTGCTTCACGCTGACTGCTCCTCCATCCTTCTCCTCTTGCAGGCTGAGGGGAAGTTGCCGCCAGATAAGAGAATAAACACGCCTGGGGAATAAGAGTGGAGACATAGATAATGCATGGCAAACACTTTTTTTTGTTTGTGTCTCTCATTTCGTGTAGCTGTCTTTGTTCAGCTGGTGAATGGATGATTGTAGTGGTGTACGGTTACAATGAACATTTCACGTATGAAATGCTCTGCTACAATATTTAATATTATAGAAATAAATTTAAAAAACGCATTCATAATTTGTTGTGTAGTATGTGTGTGTGTTTGTGCTACTCCTCGCGGATTGGCTCAAGATCACACATGGCGTCGCTTCTCCAATAGGAAGGTCAGATTCAAGAGGATGAGTTGTCAATATACATTTGAATGCTGCCATATATTAGCTTGTCCGGCTACTTAACAGCCCTAGTGGAGCTACTGACATAGACAGCCCTCCATGAGCCCACTAAATGGTGAGGTGTCTACATCTACACGTTATTCCATACGTTTTGAGATAAACATGTCCGCTGACTTTCCCTGGCGAACATATTGCGTATCACCTCTGGGGGCTGCGTGTGCGTGTGTGTGTGTGTGTGTGGGGGGTGCTGGCTTGAGGGGAGTCCTGAATGATACACCTTGTCAGCGAGGGAAGTTCATCAGCAGACACTGAGAGTGCCATCGATTGAGCTGCACTGAGCCCCGCCACGTAATGGATTGGATTTATGCCTCCACGAATAAGGCTTGTGCACCTATGTGTAGGCTATATACACATGCGCGCAAACACACACACACACACGGTTGGCCACACAGTGCTTATGTATTTTTTGAAAACGTATTTTAGATACATGCACAAACACACGCATGCACGCACACACGGTCTTTCATGCAGTGCTTATGCTGGTTTTAGAAATACGTCTTTTAGACACACAACCGCGCAGCACACACACACACTCGGTGACAGCCTCAGTGAGAACCTCTATGACACGAGGCAGACAGTTAGGACAATTTGGATCAAAGGCAGTGATATATTGTCAGGAGGTTGCTGCTGAGGGGAGGTGAGAGGGGGCTGAGAACACAAGACGTCGAGAGAATACTTTGATGGATATTGGGACATTTGTCAGGCATCCGTCTGTGCTTATTTTAGAAGTGAGAGATGGCTATCATCAAATCCATATTTTGAGTGGGATCGCGGTAGATAGATGGGGGGGGGTGCGACTCAAAGTTTTTGATGGAAGACGTCTTCCCACAGCCGTTTTGTAGTATGGGCAGGCGTACCAACATTGGTGCAAAACAAATATTAAGCAAATCATTACCAGCCATAGCTCATTTCAAGAGCCATTTGTGCATTTCAAGAACCATTACGTTGACAAGGGTAAACAGATTGGAAGATGCAACACACTCGATTAAAGTGGCATTCCACAAGCTTCTCATAATGTTAAAGAGGCAATACATCAGACATAATGCACAACTATAGACGAGCGTAGTTAAATAGATAACTAATTAGACTAATCTTTTTGCCAGGAGGTTTACCTATAATGGTCATAATCTATTGCCAGTAATATGCTCACTCGAAACACTTAGTGACTATCCATCTTCCCCTGTGCCTCGAGCGATTGTGTGTGTGTGTGTGTGTGTGTGCGTGTGTGTTGGTGTGTGTGTGTAAGAAGGAGATAGTCTGTGTGTATGTGTGTGGCAAGCGAGATGAGGGTATTCCGTGGAGCCACGGTCCTTTTACATTTGTCCAGCTTTAAGTTGTCTTAAATCTAATAACATCCCAACAGGACCGGTTGACTTTTAACAAAGTCAGCCTCGTGCCAGGCTGGTCTGTATTAGCTCGTCCTTAAGCAGATGTGAGGTGTTTTTAGAACACAGATGGAAGCAGTCAGACTTGGAGTCTCCGGTTGGGAACCTCGATGGCCCTCACTAATGAGTCTGGGTGGCAGACGCATCTGTCTGGCCATCTAATGTAGCTGGCCATGTGGAGAGCGTCGCCCGCCTGCTGTTTGCTTGCCAGCCGCGGTCACAGTCTCCGCGGAGAGGCTTCACGTCACAATTGACCCATCCCAAGCCCGCCCCTCTTCACCCTGTCTCCAATATCGTAATGAACAAGTTTGGAATACAACAGAAGCTGTTTTGCTGTTATAACCTGTTGTCTTGTCCAACCTAAGTCTCGCTGAGCCAGCCTTTACATACGTACAGTCTGGGACACAGCGCTGGCTAACTGCGTCAAGATCTGCCTACTTGACAGGAGAGGTGTTTTGATTGACATGCACAACAACCAACTACGTAACTCAATGAGAAGTGAGGGGTTGCACCTTGTGTCTCTCCATTTAGGATAGTTCTTTCCTTAACCACAGTGAAGCAAACGCAGTGTTCATTGTTAGCGCGGCGTGGCCTTCTTGTTAATGTTCTTTTACAGTTTCTACTATACTTTCAAGCGCATATTACTGAGAGGGGTTTTATGAATGAGCTTAAGTGTGTTTGGATCATTTGGGTCCTTTTTTGAATTCCATGCTAAAGCAAGCGAGTTTGAACGTCCTACTGAGAAGACTGCATTGTGTGCGCACTTTCTATGAAGTGTCACGAGAGCTGAAATTAATAAACGGAGCTACCGCATTGCTCGTCATTCAGGGAAGCATACTTCCTGGATTTCCGTGGGCCCGCGCACCGCCGAGTCGGAAATGTGGCAGTCGAGGGATCTTTTCGTCGCCTTTTTACACACAAAATGCTAAACTATGAGAATGTGGCAGAAACTGGGTATAAAAGCTAATGAAGCACCAACGTATAGCTGCCGCCGGGAGGTAATGAGTGTACTTACCTCTGAGAAGAGAACGTCTCCATAGGGCTTTCAGTGTGTGCCTACTTCCCCAAGTGCTTAATCACGCCGCTTGATTATAGGCAACCATTAGGGGCCCGTGAGTCAGTCCCACTCATGCTCCGCAAAGGAATTACAGTGCGCTTGATTGAATTCAACACTGTCCTCTGGTCTCTGACTGAGCACTGCCATTAAAAGATGAAACATTTCAACTTTTCTCTCTATCTCATGGACTGTATCGCCGGATAATATGGGATGAGCAGGTATGTGTAGTCAGTTGTCATTACTACAGTAGTACTACTAGTAGTTTATATTTTTCAAAGTCAAGTGATGTCACTTGCTGTAGGTTGTGTAACACGGTGTGATTGTAGTTGTCACCGTATGAGTTGTGAGCATGCAAATGATTTCTGGAATCAATAAATAATTAAGTAGAGCTTACTCCTTCTACCACAATATTTTTGAGTTGTTAGCACATTTGAAAAGCACAGTAAGCGAACAGATTAATGTGGAAAGCATTTTTATGTCTGTCTAATATTTGAAGTAATAATAATACGTATAATATTTTGGATCGATGTCACACACCCTTTATCACCACATGCTAATAGAAGCTCCCCTGTACGTCCTTGGGCTTCAATGTTGAGCAATATTGTCCCTCCTCGCATCTCTTCATCCCATCATGTACTCTCTCTCTCTCTCTCTCTCTCTCTCCATCCATCCCTTCTATCTTGTGTCGCCGGCATCGTGCCACCGTGTCACTGGGCACACCTGCTTCATGCAGCTGTCAATTACAACCACTGGCACACAATTAGGGCCCGCGTCTCGCAATGGCTCTAGCTGGTAATGAGTTTCCCCAGTCATTGATCAAAGTCACAATCCCACTGTAGCTCAGAGTTTCCCAATTAACTCTCCCCCCCACCCCACCCTTTTTTTATTTTGTTGCCAATATCGAAATAATCTATGTTGAGCTTCCTGAGAGTTTTCCACCCAAACACCAAGAGAGAGATAATCCAATTTCAGGGACACGGTGAGACTATTTGTTAAGCAGGCTGTGTGGAAAGAATTTAAATGTCTTGATGAGAAGTTGTTTCCCTCCATTTTTGGAGATTCATATATTAATGCTACAAACGTTTGGAAGAAATGAAAGGTTGGGTACGGAGGGCAGTCTATTTGAATCCAACAAATCCTTCGCAACATATCTCATGAATATTCTAAGCAACTGGTGAGATTATGCCAGTTTATTAGGACCAAAGTCCACACAGGCGCGACATTGATCTTATTTTCTATTCAACAAAACCTCGGAATCCTCTGGCAGCTGCTTTAAATCGTGTAACGGAGCTCTCGTCTGATAAGGGTGTGTGTGCGTAGATCTGTTTCTCATTATACAAGTGTCTGGGCTTAGAATTGTGGGCTTCTTTGCACATAATAGATGTATGATATTACTTGTTTGTCCCCCCTCGGTGGGAGATGTACTACGAGGGTTTTGTGTGTGTGTGTGTGTGTGTGTGTGTGTGTGTTAGCAAAAGGCAACAAGCTGAGAACGATTGCACAAAGTGTTCAGTGCCGCGAGCCACAGGCTTGGTTGATTGACAGCCCACCGTAGATAGGGAAACCACCCAGTCACACGCCCCTGCCTGAGTGAAACCACTCTGCTGGCCCAATACGGGCGGCTGCAGACTGTAGCCCTGCTCGCTGGAGCAGAGTGGCTTGTTTGGAGCCAAGTGATTCTAATTCAACTGGCCAGGCGGACGTGTGAAGAAGCTCACTTCTTAGGAGATGCATATCTCCGTCTATAGGATGAGGTGGAGACGTGGTTATGAACCTGGTCATGTCTCCAGATTAAGTACTGAGAACAGGAAGGTGTAATAATGGAAGTCTAAACTGATAAGTAGGGGGTGGGGATGCTAATATTATTGTATATTATACTAGTATTGTTTGACAATAATCATAGTAAAGTCATTTTATGGAAGATATATTTAGTTTCCATTAGGGGTGTAACAGTTCCGAATCCGAGACCGAAACCGCAATACAAACATCCACGGTTTTGCGGTTCTGGAAGACAGAACCGCGGTCCGCACACACGCACCATCAACACGCTGCGGGTGCAGCCTGCACTCTCGTATTTAGACTAACACTATATTAGATCCACTGAGAATAGTTAAGTACAAAAATATTCCTTTCTTTCATTCATTCATTTTTGTCGATAGCTTTCATTGCAACGCGCAAACCCCACATACAGCAGATTTAAGCAACATGAAGCATACTATGTACAGAAACATCTTAATGGGCCAATGTTTTCAATCATACATTTTTCTGTGTGCGTACACCATTATGCAATATTGTACAGTACCCTGTCATGAGTCATGACTGCATAAACAGTATGAGTTGAGGTGGCAAACATTGTCTTGGGTAAAGCAATAGCCTAGTACTTGCCAATAAGGCTTTCCACAACCTCCCCTTCCCTCCCCTCCCCACCCCCACCCGTAACCCATTCTACTGTATATCCTCAACAGTTACATTCATTCCAGGCTGTTTACTTCAGGTCATTCTTGGGTAAATGAATATGATTACAGCCTGTCAAGCCTACAATGTCTGTGTCAAATGCAGCCCTGCATGGGCATCCTGCTGCCGTCACAGTTACAGGGCCTTCTGATTTGCATGCCGTCAGTCTTTTAAAGACTTTTCAGAGAGGGCACTTCTTTTTAGTACTTCTCTGGCTTCACTGTTTGACAGAACCAGCGCCATGTTATTCATGGTTTATTCATATGGTAGGTTTAAGTACTAAACCTATAAATGACAAGAACCAGTTCTCAGGACTGAGACTCAGAAGAAAAAAAAATATTATATAAATAAATAAAAAAATTCTGAAATGAACATAGACAATATACTGCTCAACATTGCTAGAAAAAGAAGACAAAATAAGCAATACCTATGCCATATTACAAAAGTCATTTCAATCAACAGGATAATCTAGCAGTCTGGGTGTTTTGCCAGCCAGAAGATCATGGGTTTGAACCCAACCTTAATATTGAGCTGTAATTGTAGGCTAATGAATTATCCCAAAGTTGCTCTGAATAAGTGCTAAATTACATATTTAATCTTCCATGTTTGTCTAACCCTAACCCATGTGTAGTGAGGGAGTGAAGTTGATATGAAAGTGTGACATCACTGAACTGGTATGCCCCACCCCCCACCACCACCACCACTTTGTTTGTGTACCCATTTACAGAGCCAGGGCTTGGTGGAATACTGTACTGGCTTCTTTCAGCACACAGAACGGCAACCCTTCATTCACACCGCCGACGTGTTCAGCTCGCAAAGAGGCACGTTCCAATTAATTTCAAACTGCCGCCAGCGTTTCTCGGCGATAGCGGGCAGAGCTACGATTGGTGACGATGTCGCCCAGCGACAGTGACAGATCAGAGTTGAGAACTTGTCAACTTTATGCTAATTTCCAGCGAGCGGTTGGTGAAGGAGTTCGGCGACTATCAGTGGCAGGACAGGTGTTAGCTATCTTAAAATCCCTCGCTGAAAACTGTTGTGCCTGTTCACAGTATATAGTGTAATAACTTTGTGTATTTGATTTGACAAATTTTACTGTAAACCTCACGGCAGTTCTAGCTGCTGGCATAAGACACGCCCACTCCCGAGCTGGCGGTTTGGACACTAGAGAGGGCTTGGCGACAGCTCATCAGCGATTGAGCGATTTGCGAGTTGAATACGTCCGTGGTGTGAATGCAGGGTATAGGCCTCAACATACTTGCCGCTTTGGGTGGCGCGCGGCCCTTAGCCTATGGCGCGTGTGGGACGTGCCCGCCTCGAGCACTACAAACTCCACGCAACCTGGAATTTGTGTGGTAGCGATATTCCCCAAAACGAATATCGTTTTCTAATGTTTTGAGAATGTGTAGTCTACAACTCTTAACAGTTTATTGCTTCTCAAGGAACAATGGATGTTTGGTGTTGCTTTCACGGAGAAAGAGCCAGCACATAGCGCCTATATATGCTGTCGGTTCGCCTGCCCGCTGAAGAAAAGCGTAGTTTGGAGTGTATCCTACATAGATAGCATATCTAAATGATAATCGTTCTTGCTGTTCACCGTTTGTAAATAAAAAGTTAGTCTACTAAATAACCATTTCTCTTGTCTTTATAGTCAAATCAGACTGGATATTATAGTAAGACAATTAGGCTATTGCATGATTTTATTAACCTCTACCGTAGCCTTGGCTACTCTAGAGAAGTTCTCGTAATAGCCAGAGATGTGACATGACATGTCAATTTTAGAACGGCGGATTTCCAATCATATATATTTTCTGTTTTATTTCTGCTTCTATAATTAAGCTAATAATGCCAAAGGCAATGCATAGGTTTATTCTTAAAATCTACCAGCCTCAGTTGTGCACAGACGTGAAGTGACATTTGAATGGGAGGTTTCCGACCTTTGCACAGCAACAGAAATAGGCTTATGTTTTATGTTTAAACTCTGCTGTATTTAGCTGTTAAGCATGGCAACTAGGCAATGCCTATTCTGAAAATATTCACAACTGTGGTTTGCAATCGTTGCTGTCCCGATAGCTCAAAATCTAATCTTTCCGGCAGTTCTGCAGGCCATTTGCATGAAGAAGACCCAACGCGCCGGACTCACCAGTTACAAAAAATCAGAGGTGCGTGCCATGGCTCACGACAGACGCGCAGGGCCTATGCGCCAGGCCAATGCGCCAGGCCACGCCCACAAATTTGTCGTAATTTTTGGCGCGCGCCGCACGCGACGTCGGGACTCCGTCAAGTATAAACTAGGCTTTAGCTAGTGGAGTCTGCGAGGAGATATTCGGTGAATTTAAAAAAAAAGTGTATTATCACTTCAATCAATCACTTACAATACCTTAAAGCATTACCAATAATTTGTATGGCTTCAACTAATACACAAAACGATGTAAAGATTCCAATTGGTCAGGCCAAAAGTGCGGTTACAACCCACTCAAGGTCATACCCAGCTGTGGGTCATGTCATGTGGCTGGTGGTTCATCCTCCTGAAGGCACAGTGTCATTAGACCTTGTACTGTAGTGCAATTTTACAGCATATTGGCAGGTTCGTTTATTTGTTTATTTGTCAGTACCACCACCTCACACTAACAAATGGTTTTGCATTAGCATCAAATTCCATTCCCACCAGTGCAGTGATGTGATTTAATGCACATGCTCATTAAAGTGAGGATTTCTGATAGTGTTTATTTGCCTTTAAAGTGCCATTCATCACGCAGGTGTCTAGTTGATATGGCCTTGGGACACGGTAAGTTATGGCTTATAAAATTAAATGCTTTTAATTATGCTTTTCTGAATGGCCAGGGCCAAACCTATAGCAGTTCCTTGGTCCTGCGACATCAATTGCTGCTGCTGCACTGTACTGTGCACAGACGGCACACGTACATAACGACACCGTGCATCTCTGCTGGGATATGGGCTGGGAGTAGACATTTCCCTAATGGAAAAGCACATTGAGAAAAAAAGAAAAAAGCACTGTAAGAATGCAGCCAGCTCTCTGTCAAACTATTTTCCTGTGTCAGCACAAACGTGCCAGTCTCCCCTTCACTCTGCAATGGAATTTATGGTCATTGATGACTGATTGCATAGCTTGCTCGCTCGGTACTCGGCAGGCTTTTGAAAGCAACCCAGCGGCACATTAATTTCGCCCAAGTCATCCTTTCAAAAAGCAGTGACTTGCTGGAGAAAACGAACACTTTGATGACAGGAGAGCCTAATTTTAGCAGATTTTTATCAGAGCTGGCAATAAATGCCTGTAACTCACAAGTCAAGCATTTCAAAATACCGGTTTGTATTGTGTGTGTGCATGTGCATGTGCATGTGTGCTTGGGTGTGTGTGTGTGTGTGCGTGTAAGCTTGTAGACATAGCCTAATTTGCCAATGGTGTCAAGTCAATATCAAACTTGTCTTTTTTTTTTCTTTCTTTGAGATATTGTGTGGGATCGACCAATGACTGTTCACACACAAGGAGAGGTGATTATGTCGTTATACATGGGAGACCGAGAACAACAACGAGGCCTTGAGCATTCTGGAGAACGTCAATACGCAGCAAGCGTTTGACAGAATCTGCGCAGCGGGCGCTTTGGCGACGAGATGCGCCTGCAATTAAAGGTCTAATGTCTTGTCTCACATGTGGCCCTTTTCAACCCATTGCTTGTTGTAAAGGCAACGAGACACTCAAGCAGAGATGGCCCAAAAAAACTAAAAAGAAAAATATTTGATGAAAAGACACTGATTAACCTGTCATGTTCCAGACAGGTATCCATTAGGCTCTTTAATAAAAGTCTAAACGGCATGAAATTGACATTCTCAACCTGCCACAAGGGCTCCAGAGATGCACTGAACTGAACTGATACACGCCTTGTGCCGTCACTGCTCCTGTAGTTGTTCCAGCCTGTACTTCCATTTGCAATCTTCACGCTGTGCTGCTCCTGAATGACCCTCTTTGCTTTTTTTTTCCAACCCATCTGACATAAAAAAAAATAAGGTTAAAAGTTTGGTAGACACGGTAGAGAGTCATTGGGTCATGGGGTCATTTGGCCGTCATGCAACCTGGACATCAATCAAATATGTGTCACAATGATATTTTAGTTTTCTAAAATATACATACATGTTTCATGTTTAATGTTTCATACATGGGCCCTATCTTACAACCGGCGCATATGCAGCGCAAAGCGGGAATGCAAGTGATTGTGCAATTGACCAGCAAAAACCTGGTCTGCACGTCAAGTCAGCACGAGGCGCATTATCAATATCGCCTATGGCAGCTGGACAACGTGTTTACACTCTGTTTGTTACATATACAGGGATGTGCAGGAGCGCACAAATATGCAAAGGATTAAAAATGAATAGAGTACAATGTCAAATATAATTAGTGTGTAGCCTACATAAACATATTTTAGGAATCTCGCTATTGCCTAGAATGGTCTGCTCCAGCGTTTTCACAAACCCGCCGGTAAAATATCAATTCACCTTTTATGCAAGCACGCCTGGATATTTAAAGGGAATTGTAGATGAAACTCGGATTGATTTATCATATTTTACGCCCAAAACACACCCATGAATAATGAAGAGAGTAAGTCCAACCCTTTTGAACCATGCGCCTGGCGCACTGACTGTTTATCTGCTGTTAAAATATAGCAAACATGGATTTGGACACGCTCTAAGTCTAATTTACAGTCAGCAATTTAGGCCGTGCACTTGGATCATTAAAATAGGGCCCATGGTGTTCAATGGGTATTTATATACATCCAATTAAAATATCTGCATTCACTTTTGTATATTGAAAGTGTGGAAACCGCTATTGTAGTGTAGAGGACATCTTCTATCTGTATTATCCAGATATATGTACGGTAGAGCTAAGTCCTTAGCACATAAGGAAGATTGATGGAACACCATAGAGCAAAGCTATAAAAAACACTGCATTAATAGACTAAATTAATGACCAACATAGGGCACCTGTCTTTAAAACCCTAGAATTTCTTTATCTTCATTGCCTTGGCATCCCATAATTATACCTATGCTCTACTACTAATGTACTGCTTCACTTCTACTGTTATTATTGTTAAGTCACTGGTTGATGTTTGAGTCATGTTGCTGGGGGTATTATTTATTTGCCATTCTTGCTCAGATGAAGTTTGCCCTGATATGAAGAAATAGGATATTGTAAAAAGGTTGGCAGCTTATAGATCAGAAGTTTAGTATTCATCTAATTTCTTACAACAGTGGGGGAGAGTCATTTGCGGTTGCAAGTTGTTTTGTGAAATCCTATTCTCTTCTGACTACAGTAAGATTGTGCATGAGCCTTTGGATGTAATAGAAGACAATGGTGGTGGCAGAAAGGCAGAAAAGTCCAGCTGACAAAACATTATACAGCAAGGTGAGTATCCTACCCTCTCTGTCCTTTTTCCCATTACAACCCCCCCATCCTCTCCTTGTGTCCTCTAGTCACAGGGAGAGAGTACACTTGTGTTGATGTAGGATTTGATAGATTTGTTTGCTGCTGCATTCATTTGCTCCGTATCAGGGAGCTGACGGGCCGTAAAATGAAAATTTGCCTTAGATTTTCAGCATTACTGTTTGGGGGCAAATGTGAAAGAACTCCCGGTGCATTCGACGTACTGTATATTTGGCTTCAAGCACTTATAGGTTGTGAGTGTCAGTTAAAGCGGGTTGCAGGTTACAGGTTGTTTAAGAGGAATTTCTTCGGTTAGTGTTATTCATGTATGTCACTCCCTCTAACCTTCAGTATATCAGACAAACACAATGATGTCGTCTATTGGGTGGGGACACTGTAATGGAAACTTCTAATTTGACTTGTTATGCTGCTCTTTAAGATGATCTGCATGATTAAAAAGTGACAGTTATGGATAGAGTCCTGCTTTCCAGGTAATTAGATTAAATTAAAATGCATGTCGTCCTCCTGCGATGCCCAAATTCTCTAATTAAAATGAATGTGATGCAAACAAGTGGACATTTTCTTGTGAAGGAGAGAAAGTCAAATGGCAGATAATAAGGGTGAATATGAAATGTAACTGTGGTTATTTGTTATAAAGTCTCTGAATGTTCCTACTATGAACTTTGGGCATGGAATAATTTATGGAATAATAATATGTTTTGAAATGTTTTGAATCAGACATATTTATATCAATTGATGAATTCTGGGGCATGAAGAATGTGATGACGGAGGAATGTGGTTGTTTTTTGTGAGACGTTACTGTGTTTGAATAGTTGTTCTTTTGTTTTATATCACATTGTATATGTATTTTAAAATGTGTTTCTCTATGACTGCTACCTTGGCCAAGTGAATTCCTGGTCAAATAAAGATAAAATAAGATAAATACATGCTGAACGGCAAATCAGATATTGTCCAATGTGAGACAAAAAAGTAACATGCACACAATGGTTGTGTAATAGAACTCACTCCTAAGAACTAGAGTCACAGAAACCACAAAAAAAATGTACATGTATCTGAACAGAACGCCGCACAAGACTGAACGCAGCACAAGACTGAACACTGCACAAGACAACGCGACACGAGACTTAACGCAGCACAAAAAGACAAACCAGCGTTTTCAAACGTGCCGATGTTGAACAGGAGCCACGGCGGGTGCTCCGAGCATGTGCAGGAGGTGTGAGGTGAAACCCAAGGTGGCGGGGGCGGTCTCCGCACGGGAACAAAGGTGCTGGAGGAGATGGCGACACTCCATTGATCTTTCTACCTGGCTGGCCAGCCCCAGTCATGGTGCATGCGGGATGATGGAGCACTCTCATTCTGAGTTGAGAGAGAGAGCTGGAGGTGAGCGCCGGGCAGAGACCCGGTTTTTTAAACCTGCCTCCCCTTGCCTCCACAGCCTCGTTCACTAAGATAAATGGACGTTTTGACACTCATTCTGGGGCGGCGCGGGTTTGCACTGGCCTCCTGAACCATCGAGAGGCAATCATTGAGTATTGGAATTCATTAAAGATACAGTCTGTCAGTAATCGTGATTAAAAGTCACTATTACATTAGTGACATTCATAATAGTAGACATGTAATAATATAGACCATGTTTACATTGTTCAGATATGGTTTCTACAGACCAGTAGAGAATAATCAATAGAAGTAGGCTACTCCCTAGACACCCTACCATAATTGAGAAATTGCTCTGCAGGACACATAACTTAGCTCTACCGTAAAATAGCCAAAACTAACCAAAACAAATGTTTGTTTTCTTCTTCACTTTTCACTTCTTCACTTTTTTTACACACACAATGAGTTCAAAATGTCAATGGTTTTTGCATTTCTACAAACCAATTGAGTGTTCTCCGTGACGACGAGACATGCTTGCATGACTGATCATCCAAGTTTTCCTGATATGTGACATAGTCTTTCCTGTCAACGTGGTTTGTCAAAATCCAGGTGTTCTGTTGACAGTCAAGCCATGGGGGGCAATTATAAAAGATCTTCAACGCCTGAGCTCACACATGATGAGGCGTCTAGAGAACATTCCAGATGATAAATCATGGAATGTTGTTTCAAATCAAGAAAACTACCTTTAGCTGTGATATATAAAATATACCACCAGCAGTCATCCTTTATGTTCCCCGGTCATCCTGGAATCTTCCACAAGGGACAAAAGAAACCCCTTGAATCAAAAGTAATAATATAAAATTAACCCAAAACACAACCATTTATAATGCCTTTCTGCAATTTGACCTTTTATCATATCTCGTAAATAATCTGTACTATATTATTTTGAATATTGATGTGCACATTTATTTACAAAAATAATGTAAAACACATCACAAAAGTTGTCATAAATGTGTTAATTCATGCATCTAATGTAACAGACATACTGTATATTAGAATACGTGCTTCCATATGCATACCTCAGATGTAATAGTCTGCTGAAAATGACATACAGTGTAATGTAATAGTGAATGGTAGCTGATCCCAAGAAGCAAACACATACAGTACACTACTACACACTATAAAATTCAGTATGCAACATAAATGCTGGATATGAAACCAATGACAGCTATTATCCACACGCTTAAAGGTCATAGCAGTCTGTGATTTCAGGTTACAAAATTATAGTGGTTTTCAACTGGGTTGTTTTACTGACTCATTTCACTCACCTGCATCTTTTTACTATGGCCAACTAAAACAATACTGCATTTTAATGTTAAGCACATCTCTAACTCATTTCTAAATGAATCTCAAATCTAATTCAATTCAATGCCCGTCAGTGTGTTAACAAATAAAGATCCTAATTCCTAACAATGCCATGGCAAATTGTCCCAAAAGATAACAGACATTGGACACTTTATCTGACAGACACACACATATAGCCAGATATGCAGCCATTGATGTGTACACGTTATCAAGACTGACAGTGCATTCTTTTCATGCGGCCCCTACTTGTCACCCTGGAGTGCTGCCAGGTCTTCAGTAACAGACAAGAGGAAACCAACAGTGAAATATCCATGCGGGATTTTGAAACCTTATTATCGACGCTGGCCATCCACAAACAGACTTGATGCGTCTCCATCACCTCCTTTGTACCTCTCACACTCTCCCTTTGTCTCCTTCCCTCTCGGCTTGTACTATTAATGGATTCTTCATGCATCATCTGGCCGGGGTGTATTAGAGTTGATGGAGTAGGGAAGGTGACGAGGATTCGAGTGGCTCCCGTTCAGAATCGTGCTGCATTTTCCCACTCCTGTCCTTCCTCCTTAAACCGCCCCAGCCCCCATCTTCCCCCGCTGCCCCCAGCTGTTGTCAGACATCTCTGCAGAGCTATAGTACAATGTAGCTGGCTCCGGTATGCACTATGTTAACAGAAAGGCCACCAAAGCACTCGTCAGTTTGTGACGGGCAGGGACATATAGGTACACGCCATGCGCTCTCTGGCTTCCACACCATAACAACAATGTTTTTGTAATGCTGGTTTCATCTACAACCACCACAGTTTTTTGGGTTATACCTTTCCCACAGATTATATATTTGGCTAGCCTCGCGAGGTTAGCTTCAGTTTTAACTGCGCCGCGATAATCAGTCCAGAAATCGAATGTGTCTGAGTCTGAACTTTCCAATCGGTGTCATATTTATAGGGATACAGGCGTGGTTTATGTGTGGGGCGTGGCTTAGGTTTGCCGACGGGGAAAATGACCAGATGGTTCATCCAATCAACTGCCAAGTATGTTTTTAAAGTGCTTCCCCTTTACAAATGTAAAGTTCAGATGCAAAATCTTCTAAGTCAATCTGACATGTTATGATTATAAATTGGGAACATAATAATAATTAGTTAGATTTTTTAAAGATGACAAACGACATTTTCATTGCAATAAAGCTGAAAATAGTGAACCCAAATATAGAAACCTACACATTGCAGTTTAAATAGCTAATTACAAATTTTTTCTACTTATTGCAAGCTAAATGTAAGCTAATACACTTCTTGTCAAATTCAACAAATATCTTGCATTTCGCTATCTTACTATTCCCTGTGTGTGTTGAAAAAATAATCTGATACTTCTGCACAGCCCTGGCTCCGTAAATAGGAACATAAACAAAGTGGCGAACACCGCTCGTATCAACAAAGCCGTAGAATTACGCATTGCAATGCATATCAGCATGTGAGACGCCACCGCGAAGGACTGTGGAGCGACACTGCTTTGATTTGAGCTCAAAGTTTGTAAGAATGACTGACCATACAAGGTTTTTGCATCTGAACAGATAGCGTAACAAGGCAACAACGGGCCTCAATGCAGAGTGGTGAAAGCAGGCCCTTAACAATAATTTTATTTTTTGAAGCAAGCGTTTATAATTTTGACCTAATTTAAACAGCAAGAGTGAAATTATCTGTACTAGCCTGATGCCAAATATCTGCAGGAGTAGCCTAATAGCTTATAAGCATTTTAGCAAATCAGGGAACATTTGCATTTTCAAGGCTATGGCTTATCATCTCCCAAATCAAACATCAACAATGAAAGCTGACGTCGGCACACCATTAACAAATGAAAAGTGCATTAGTTGATCAATAGTAAAATAGTAAATAAATTGAATGAAGTTGAACTTACTTCATAAGTGCACACTCCAGGCTTGCTTTACGCTGTGCTTGACAAGTTCAGATAGAGTGCTCCGTCCCATTGAACTCTGTACAGCAGTTAAATTTTAATACATGTCATTTTGGAAGAGGATCGCTTGCAAGGAATAGTAGATAATAGTTAGAGGAGCGATAGAGAATTGTAAACATGTTCTCTAGTTTGACTGGTGTCAGGCGACAAGCTGTCAAACATAATACTGTGTAGTAGTATTAAAAATTATTTTATGACCGAGAAACAAAATTCTGTTTTGTTATTGCTCCAGCATTTTCATTGCTGCCATTGCTTGTTTCTGATACGTCCCTATGGTTACTAGGAATGTGCATTTTGCGCAGGTAGTTGTCAGCCGCCAGAAACCGAGATAAGGTGTATACATGGAACAGTATACCGGTTTCTTTCGGAGTACTCAAACTAGCAATACCAGGTTTCTCAAAACTGGGATACGGGCTTATCCTGGTTTCTGAAATCAGGATATGGTGTTTACATGGGTAAATACAAAAATGGGATACTTAAAAACCCGATCATAACTGGGATACCACAGTATGATGTAAGATAAAAGAAAGAAGAAGAAAAATAGAAGTCTGGAAGGTGTAAAAACTACACCTTCCAGACTTCCTCACGGGGTCTAAAGTCTCACGTGGATGGGCCTTATCAATAAACTTTATGAATGAATGACAGCATTCAGCTGAGGTACACTTCTCAGCTGTGGGAATAATTTTGAGACCCCTTTGCCTTGGGAGACCCTACCAGGAGCACAAGTCTCCAGACAGCACAGCTCTCAGGGTCATAGGAACACACAAACCTCTCCACCACTATAACCTTATTTAAACCATAAATAGTATTATTTATTCACTTCACTGGCAACCAAGCTTGACAGAAATACTCATAAGATGTTGTAATGTAATTATAGTGTAATTAGGTTTTAGATGCATTATTCTAATAACATTTCAGCAATATCAATATCTTTATGTCAGGCGAAAATGGGAAAAAAAAAATTTACATTTACGGCATTTGGCGCTTTTATCGAAAGCGACTTACATTTAGTACATTTGTCAGTAGTTGGACAGGTCGTATACCAGCAATTATAAGCAAACAATATTTTA